>RJWT010010794.1:0-23849 GCA_004365215.1 Cuniculus paca | reverse complement strand
CAAATTGAAGAAAATTTGCCATAACTTCCAATAATATTCAGTTGTTAAAAACTCAGCCAAATGTCCCAGCTAGCTATGAGAAAGACTGTGAGATAAAATTCTGGATTCAATAACTAAGTGGTCAGTAAAACTATGTTATCCAGGACTACTGGAACGACAGTAGTATTGAAGGAGATGATAAAAGCTAAGGGTGCAACTGAAAAGTCAACCTGAGGTGAGATTGAGTGTGGACAAATAGTGTGTCAAGATTTTTTCTTATATACCATAGAAATACAGAGATTACACGTTTCCCCCTGTATGATTGTTTTGTTTAATGAAGTTTTCACCTTTATAATCATGCAAATGCCCACATGTATTCAGTATAAACTATACTTAGAGTTTTGGATTTTTTTTGTTTGTTTGTTTGTTTTTGCGGCACCGGGGATTGAACTCACGACCTTGTGCTTGCCAGGCAGGAGCTTAGGCCACTGAGCTAGATCCCCAGCCCTACAGTTTTTGAATTTTGATGTGATCGCTCAGTAACCAGCTGCAGCACAATGTTGACTGGCGATGCTAGGCAGTGGCAATGTGCTGCAGCTGCCAGTCAGCCAGGAAATCAATCACGATAGCAAACACATAACCTTCAGTTTACTACATTGTCTGTACTTTATCAGAATAGTATTTGATGATTTTTTGCATCTGAGCATATCTACAAAGCAGCCATCTGTGTGTTCACATGAGATAATACTTTAGTATTAATTGGGTCTTATGTTAGATGATCTGCCCAATTGCAGGCTAATTTAAGTGTCCTGAGCACATTTAAGGTAGGCTAAACTAAGCTGTGTTGTTTGCTAAGTGTTTTAAGTGCATTTTCCATGTAAGGTAGTTTCAACTTATGATGGGTTTATCAGGGCATTCCTGATCATAAGTGGAGGAGCATCCGTACAAATTGAAATGAATTTAAATATATGAATGGAAGGAAGAAGGAATACAATTAGAGATCAAGATGAATTTAACATTATCAATACAGTGACTAAGAATTTAGTTACAATATGATGGCTCACGCAACTGGTGGCAGTGATCACACAATTTATTGACTAAAAAGCTGAATGGTATTATGACTTTGATGAAGTTGAAAGGAAAGAAATCCCTTGACATGATGTGAAAGAATAAATTCAAAGATAGAAATATTAGCAGGCATTCTTTCTTCAGTCTGCTGCTTACTCAAGTATACCATGTTCTCTGAAGAGGACTCACCATTTACCATAAAACTCCAAAATCTAACGGATGAGGGAGTAAGAAAACTTTCAAATTCCCTATTGGCTGTGGTAAGCAACCTAGGCATACATTCTGCCATGAGTTAGGCCACTGGCCTTTGAAGTAAACAATGGATCTTTAAATGTACAGAAGCTAAATTACAACCTTTATTTTAAATAGACACAATATGCATAATTACCATTATGTGAAACAATACTGAAATGAAATCAAGTCTTTTATCAAATGTTATGAATACACATAAACTTAAGGCCCTCCTTGTTAAAAACAAAACAAAAAAAACCTCACCACAATCAGGTTTTGGGGTACAAAAGTATATTTCAGATTGTTATTGGGTGGTTATTTCTAAAATTGACTTGCCAGTTAAACTTTACTGGGTTCTGAGTTGCTCACCTCTGTCTCTTGAGTTAGATTCCAGGTTATTCTAATCTCAAACAAAGAATTGGATAAAACTAGCAAAAAGTTGGGACAAAGTTTATTTGAAAAAGTAAAAGTGAAGAGTGAGGGAAAAGTTGGCTCTGCAGAGTACGGTTGGGCCAATTGAAGGGAGAAAAACCAACAAAAAGACACCTTAGAGAAAGCAAGGCGAGTTAACAAGAAGACAGTCATAATAGTGGGCTTCTTGTGGTGCTTATATCCTTATACGCTGTCCAAATCTCAAGGAAACCCATGAGAACTTCTACATCTAGGTCCTAAGAGATGGTGCTGGGATCTCATGCCTCAGGCTGACATCAGGTCTAGGTCAAATGATTGAAAACCTGCTCAAGTTCTTGAGAGAAGTCCAGGCGCAGGGCTTTGGAAACTGTTCTGCACATGGGTTCCGGGATCTTGTTATTAAGAGGTCATGCCTGCCCTAATCTCCTATCTCAAAATCACTGTGGTAATTATATCCATTCTCTTCATTTCCAGATACAAGTCTTTAACAAAGTCAGTAGTCCAGTAAAAAGTGTTTTGCTAAAAATTCTTACCATTAGAAATTCATAGTGTGACATCCTTGTCAATGTTTTCTAAAGTGACCTATAGACATTTATTAAAACTATTACATCCACGTCTTTAATCGACCAAGATTCTAAAGTAATATTAACTCTTGGAGACATGCAATACTACTACCATACTTACTACAGTAACTAACTAGCTTATTCTTGTCAAGGGATAAAGATTTGGAGACCAACGTGGTCTCACAGTGAGCTAAGTGGGCTCATATCACCATTTGCTGTTATTTCTCAAGTGTTTGTTTTGTGGTAGAAATATGGGGCAATTTTAGCTATCTTATATTGGTCCATGCACTCATAGACCTCTAAGTGTCTGAGCCCAAGGGCTTCCCGGACTCTGACCTCAAATAGAAAGTTTAGGTTACATGTTACTTTTTTTTCTACTTTTTCTTCATTCAGCTGTCTTGATATTTGGACTGACAGTGTCTGTGACCTTGTGATAGAAATTTAAAGCATCTTTTGCTTAAGAAAAAAACAACCCAGGCAGTTTTTTGTTGTTTTGTTTTGCTTTGCTTTGCCTTTCCCCTCTTGCAGACCGACCTGTGCTCAACATGTGCCTCACAAAGAAAAATGTTTTGCCTTCTTCTATGCCTTACTGGTTCTTAGAAGTGTTAGTAGAGGATAAAATAGAAATGGTTGTTACATGTCTTGCTTTCTGCCATCTTCAATTTTTCTTTCATATAGTTAGGAACATTAAATACTTTTTTAACATTTACCTACTCTGTGTAAAGTGTGTTGGTGGCAATTAGTTATAGTTTATATCTGGGTGTATCCCCAAAGCTTCATGTGTCCCTAGGTGGGGCTCTGGGCAGGTGACTGGATTATGGGGCATGATCCTTATCAGAGGATTAAGCCACTGATGAGTTTACAGGTAAGTGTGTTTTGGGAGCTGAAGCCTGAGTAGGGAAGGTGAGTCAGTGGGGCGTGACCCGTCTAGGTCATTTCCTTTCCTCCTCCCTTGATCTTGCTCTCTGCTTCCTGAGTGCCTAGTCTCCCATGCTATGTCTTTCTGCCATGCTGCCCAGCTATGGACTGAAAACTCTATAAACCACAAGCCAAAATAAGCCTGGCCTCCTGTTATGGTTTGTGTGTGAATGTCCCCCCCACCAAAGCCTCAGGGGCCATAAGACTTTTTCAGAGGTGACTGAATCTAGAGTGTATGATGCTGGGATTAACAGTGTATGATTAGTAAATCAGTCCACTAATTGGTTTGCATAATTCTGGCTATGACTAAGAGTGTGAGTGCTACCTCTGTGTATAACAGAACGAGTCTTGTCTCTTCCCTTGTTGCTTTTGTTATCTTGTGGACAACATGAACTGTTCTCTTGCATGATGGCCCTCTAACACGCCACAGTGCCTAGAAGTCAACTGATTATGGACTGAAACCTCTACAAACTGTGAGCTATATAAACCTTTCCTCATTTAACTTTGGGTGCTGAGCATTTTGTCTCAGTAATGAGAAAAGTAACTATGATACCTCCTTTGAGTTATGAGTGAAAAAAAGCAGCTAAGACACAGTTGCTTTAAATTTTAGCCTGTTGATAATAACTGATTAAGACTATATTGTTACTGAGGCAGATTAATTGTGATCCTGATTAAGATCGGTGGACTGACTTTTGATAAGTGATTGGTCCTTTTTTTATTTATATGTATTGGAATAGCACTATAAAGATGGTAAAGGTTGCTGTTGTTCTTTTTAATAAAAATTAACTGTGGGAAGAATTATACGTATAGATACTGTGTACTCAGAGATGTACTGGGGCAGATACTTAAGCCTACCCTGTTACCAACTCTTTGTAGTTGTCTTTCCTTGAGGTTGGTGAGTACTAAGATTTTCTTAGTGTTTCAGCTTTGTACACAGCATAATTGTTAAGCAAAGTGACTCACCAACAAGAAATTTTGAAGCAAAGTTGTCACTAGGAAAAAGCAGCCATGTTTCTGCAGGTTCTCTGACTTCCTATGAAGCAGCATGGGTAAATAGATACAGTACAATTCCCAGAGCCCACTTCCTGGCTTTTTATTTATTATTACTTTTTGGATGTTTACCCTCTGTGTTCAGAAAATCTGTTGATGATATAGATCTATAGTTAGCAGATGTAGTTGGGTTCTAGAAAGAGCAGTTGTTTCATTTGCTCCTGGAATCCCCCATGTATCAAAAAAGGATTGTGTGCGATTTTATATCGTAATAAATATTCTTTTAAAATGAGAAGCACCAACATGCACAGATCTATCATGGATTGACATGGGGTAATTTTCTCATAAAGTCACTCACAAATCCACATACAAGAGCATACAGGGTCTCAAATATTGCCTGTTGCAAGACAGAAGAGTTTTCGAGCTTATATCAGCAATGAAACTTACAGGTTACCTATTTTTCTAAATAATTACAGTATTTTAATTTATCTATATTCTTCCAAACTGCTTGTGAAAAATGGTATGGAGTTAAAATATTTCTTTTATTGGTCAACACTTTTTAATGTTTAGCAAATGAAATTGTGCTATTATTTCATAATTTCAGCTACTGAGTATTTATTACCCTTTGTTATTTTGTAACATATTAAGGAAAAGATATACTATTATATGGCTTCACCTTTCCATCATTACCTGGAAATATTATCTCTTCATAATGTCACAGATCTATGTGTCCCATAATATATACTCCATTTTAATCAGTAAATTAAATATTACAAACTTCCCAAATCTTTACTACTCTAACACTATAAAATACATCTATATCAATCTTTACTTAGTTTCTTAATATTACTCCCCAAATACATTTACACATTATTCAGTTTATTTGTAAATATGACAGTGTTGTAGAGATTGTACAAATACAACAAAACCAATACAGATGCACATAACAATTTCCACTTATTCTCATTATGACTGTCTACTTTGTTTTATACATTTTCTTAAAGCTTTAACCAATTTGAGGAATTTACATTTTACATTTGTTTACTACCTAGTTTAAATATTTTATATGTTTATCATACTTTTTTTAATTTCAAGTTGTTCATTTATTCATTTTTAAAATAATGATCTTATTGATTAAAATAACTCTTTACATATGTAAAATAGAACAATTTGGTGATCAAATAGGAAATATTTTTCATCTCACAGTTTTTGTAATTGCTTTGTGTCTGGGGGTAGTATTGGAGATTGGGGGTGGTATTGCATGTCCTTGTACAAGCTGGACAAGCATTTGGACACTGAAAGTTACATCCTCAGCCTTACCTTATGTTATTTGCAGAAATAAGGGTGAAACCCAGGGATGCTCCATCACCCAGTCCCTTTTATTTTTGAGGCAGTTTTTCACTAAATCCCAGACTATGCTGAAACTTTTGATTGTCTTGCCTCAACCTCCTCAGTAGCTGAGATTACACGTATGTGCCACATGACCCAGCTTGTATCTGTTGTCTTACGAAGATTTAATTTTTTAAAACCCTATGAATTTTTTTGGCATTGCCTTTGTTTTCATACTTTGGTGTCCATAATTGGCTATCATTTACTATCCTAAATTAGTATTTCTAAAGACATTTCTTCTAATAATTTTGGTTTTTTTTTCACATTGGTAATACTTCTAAATTGATATTACTTGTATCTTCATGTAATATAAACAATTCCTTTCTTGTCATATAATGCAACAATAATCTTTCAATAACTCTCATTTCTGTGCAAATTAAAATGCTATATTTATCAAACTTTAGAATTTCTAGTAGTTGATACTCACTGTAGTCAGGTTTTGCAAGGGAATAGATTTAATACTGGACACATAATTTATAAGGTTATTTTATAATATCACCCGAAATGTCAAATGCAGTGGAGTTGAGATCTGTCCATGCACTAGAGACCCAAAGAATCCAGCTGAAGAACTAGAGCCCATGGCAATGTCCTCCACAAGTCCATGGAGGCCTAGAGCCCATGACAACATCTCATGCAAGTCTGTATCAAAGATCCGCCCTGGGAAGACCCAAAGGTCAGAAGTGAAAGCTAGAAAGTCCAGCGGGATGAAGGCTCTGTGCCAGCAGTGTGAGGTACAGGCATTGGAGCTAGGAAGCAACACTCAAGGTAAGAACAAGGGCTTCCCTGAAGAGGAACCCAGCCATCTCGGGGACAGCATGGACCCAAGATCCTCCAAAGATGCAAACAGCTGAGTTCAAATCAGGAAAGCCAATGCAACAAGCTTCTCCAGGAGAATCAATAGCACACCATCTTCCCCTCCAGTTCTCCTTTTTATGCTGTTGACAACAATCCTCAGGTGGGCCTTCCACATCTATCACCATGCTGATTCAGTTCTGCTAGGCATTACGAGTTGATCATTAGTTAATCCACCACAATACTATTCAATTATGTTCAACCTTAGAGCTATGTTCTTTTTAAATTTTAATATCTAGTTAGGAAACTACCTGTCAATTAAGTTATTCCTCCTTTTTTAATCTGATTTCTGCTACTATGTTATCTGACAGTATTTCTTATAGAATATCATCCCAAAATGATAATTTTTTATTGAAACTGCATCATATTAATGATTTACTCTGGAAAGAATTGATATTTGTGCAATAGTGAATTTGGTCATTCAAAATTTTATTGAACTTGAATAAAAATCTATGGTGTGTTTTGAAAAGTACTGTTCCTGAATATAGCAAAAAATTTTTTTACTATATTGATCTGTGTTAATCTAAATGGATTTTTTAAAGTATACTTTCAAACTGTAAATTATTGATTTGTGCCTATTGATTTATAACCAGAAATCTTACTAAGTGGTCTTAATAATTTTAACAGATTAGTAGATATTTTGTGTTTTCCATGTAAACCATGATGTCATCTGAAAATAATAAGTATTTCTTTTCTCCTTGCAGTTATTTAATGTTTAGTTTTATTACTTTTGGCAAAAATATGCAAAACAAAGCAAACTGAAATAATGAGTTGTGGCCATATATTTTTCCCTGTCTTTAAAGTGAATATACTTCTTGTTACTTTTTTAAGTGGGCTTTTGGCTCTACATTTCATATAAAACTTCTTATAATTTTCATGGATTATCTTTGTTTCATACCTAAAGCTTATTTTTTCAAAATATTAATGGATAGAAAAAAATGTAATTCTCTCTTCAACATTTCAAATATGAGAGTAGGCTTAGGCTTTTATGTCCTGTTAATGGAATTATTTAAATTCATAGATTTCTTAATGTTGAATGACCCTTAAATCTCTGGAATAATCTGACGTTTTTCATAGTTCTAATGTGTGATGATTATTCCAGAGACTTAAGGGTTTTCCAACTTTAAGAAATGTTGCATTATTTTTTAAAACATTTGATTTAGTATTTTTACATATGTGCAGAGATCAAATTAGTCTTTAATTTGCTTTGCAAAAGCTATCATTGAAGGTCTGGGGGATTATTTTGAGAGTAAATGATTGAAATTATGATTTGAAACCGTTTAAATGGCTAGGGTATGTGTCATGGGCCTTCAAACCTTTGATAAAATTTGTCTGTAAAGCCTTATGGATACCATATGATTATTGTTATAGGCAAAATTTGAGTATTAATGCCCACAATATTTTGAAGGCTTTCTTAGATTAGTTCATTTGTTCTGTTGTTCATTTTTCAAAAATTCTCCCAACAACAGAGATGTATATTTCTTTAGTTCTTTGTACTTCCTTACCGTTCTTCCTGGAGAATTTAAAAGCTTAGGAAGGATAGTTGGCAACACTAAATGGCAAGGTAACCCAATGGTTCTACATTTACAACACTAAACGGCAAGGTAAGCCAGTGGATCATTGTCATCTATGGAAGTGGGTATTTGCTCATCATGATTTCTTCTCCATATGAAAGGAAGAAAAATAAATCCATAAGTCAAAGTTTTGTCTGATAGCCATTGTTGATAGGAAGATTCTGTTTTGCTTAGCTGTTGTGCCTGTTAAACATCAACAATCATGTGCACGAGTGGTCCTTTAGTATATCTGCTGAAATAGTGCATATTCAAATTTACAACCAGTGTCATGAATAATGAACTCTTTAACTGTTCTGTATCTTATATTTATCTCAGCTTCACTCCTGCAGAATGATGTGATATTGACAGCACCTGTTTCTCTGACATTGTGCAGTCTTTTTCAATAAGAATTTTCAAGTCAGAGAGTGAAAATGTCTTTTTATCTAGGATAACTTATTGTAAATTCACAAGAAATTGGTTGAGGTTTCTGAAGGATATATGGCACATTAATTTAATTTTCAGTGCTGGTACATCTGTGTGCTACTTAGATAGTTGTCTGATCATTTCAATTACTAATTAAACATAATATACTTGAATGTTTTTGTCATAATCAATTGCAATGAAGACTGGAAATTTAATATAAAACAGATATTAACAACTTTCACTAGGCTCAAGAGAAAGTGACAGTTTAAAAAGTCTAAGCTGATGCATAAAGTAAAAAACAACTGAAAAAATATTGCTGTGCTCGTAAATTAAAAATAAAATCTTAAATATATTCATATATCTGAAACATTCCCTTTTCAACAAATTTAGTTATAATATGACCACAGGAATAATGTAAGGTAGGAGATTTGGTTTTGATAAAAAAAATTTCTGATAATTATCACTGTTTGATAATGGGATTGGTTTTATTTTTAACACAGTCATTTCCCCTATTACTAAAACATTTCTAGCAGAAAGAATGAACATTTTCCAAAAGTTAAGATTCCTGTATGAGGAAGTATTCCCAACGTCCTTCACTAACTTATTGTTAAGATTTCAAATTTCAGCTTAGACTATCTTGCAGACAAAAATTTTTTCTTTGTTGTAAATACTGAGACAAAAGATTTATTCTTTGCCTTAACTCTTATTAGTTTATTTTGTACAAGTATAGGTTATTGTTGCACATTTTACTTTATACATACACATATATATTACTTATGTGATGTATCACCATTTTAAAGAATATTTTTCTTTATATTTTGTTATGAATGGCTAAACACTTATTTCTCATAGCTTGCAAATGACAGTATAAGTTAAAGTAGATTGTTTTGCTTGCTGGACTGAAAAAAAACACACTGATGTTACATTTAAAACCAAATGGTGACTTTTATTTTTCACTCAAATTTTACTCCATTGAGTCTTCAAATGAGATGGATTATGGTTTATTTAGTATTTATGTAATATTTATTAACCCAATTTCTATACTGTGGGAAACTGTTCTAGTTATGGATACAGAGTAAAAAGACATGTGAAATCTCTTCTCTAAAGAACTTCTGTTCTAACATAAGAGGTGGGGTTGATAAACAAACCAATACAACAGATCTATTACAGTCATAAATATTTAAATGTAATATAAATAAATGAAAGCTAAGTATAACAAGATACATTCTTTTAGGAAGCATTCTGTGAGAAGGTAAAAATTTAAACCTCAGTGCTTAAAGAGGAATAACGTACTACAATAAGAGCATTTCAGATATAAAGAACAAATTAAAGGTCTTTAACCCCTAGCATGTTTGGGTATCCAAATGACCTAGGATGAGAAGGAAAGAAGAGCATGCAAAGAGATGAAATAGGGGAAATAGGGACAACAGACTCTAGTAAGAACAATTTATTGAGACAGGAAGTTTTATAGAAATAGCAATGAAAGAGAAGCAATATCCAAACTTCATAGATCGTCTTTAGCTTTATCACATCATTTAGAATAGACTACAGAAGAGCAAATGATGCCTTAGAATGTCATCTTAGGGTGAGAGTACAACATTCCAAGCCAGAGATGATGGTGATTTCGACTGGGGTGATGATAATGGAAAAAAGATAAAAGAACAGTTGGCTACACAAGTAGAGTAGGAAATTTTAAAGAAATTATGCTAACATGTGACCCTGGGGTTTGTCTTTGAGGGTAGAGCAAAAATAGACAGCTAAGTTGAGTTCTTCCCAGGTTTCATTGTGGTTAACTCAAATCTGGATTTTTCAACACAATTAGAATTTTCCTGTGGAGATTAGTGATGGAGGGAGAATAATAAAGAGAGTTGATGGATTATTCAAAAATGATAAGAAGTTGAAATCTATGTCACATCCAATGGTTTATTATTCATTTTTTCACAAGCACTTTGCAGGATTTATTGTTGTTAGTTCTACAAGTCACTCTGGACTTGGAATAATACAATATTGGCTTTATCATTAACACCTGAAAAACACATATATGCCTTAGTAACTTATTTAACTTTGAATCTTTCATAATGCCAAGGAAGAAGTTGGGACTAAATGATCATTAAGTGCCATAAACATCAAATTTCTGTCATGACATCAAGGTTTAGAAAGACTCATCTTTAGAATGACAGAAAACTGAGTTTACAGAAGCACTGAAAATGGTTTAAGTCATAACTCATTAAAATAATTGTAAAGAAGGAGAGAAAAGAGAAGATGAGTGATTAATTGGGTAGTAAGAGAAAATATTCTCGTTTGTTATAAGGGAAGTTATACAAACACATCTCATTCTCAAAGAAATTTTTTATTGTCCATTCTTGCAGTGTTAGGCTTTGGGAAATACTGACTGTGGCACATAAGTACCATGGTGTCATTCTTACTCTCAGTGGCGGTTACTTTCCTCTCATTGCTGCAACAAAATACCTGCTACTCAAAATTAAGGGAGGAGAGATTTATTTAGCTCACAGTTTGTGGTAGTTTCAGTCCATAATCAGTTGGCTCCAAGGCAGAGTGGCATGGCTGAGGGAGGACACTTCAAGGTGGCAGAAGACAGCAAAAGCAACAAGAGCAAAAGTGAGGAAACAAGCTTCCCCCCCACTTATATTGTAAGCAGCCTACCACCCCTAGGCTGGGTGTAGCACTCACACCCTCTCTCTGACCTCCTCTTGCACAGGCTGGGGATATTTACAAAGTGAGGACCCTGGCCCCCTGCTGAGTCACACTGTTAAACTTGTAAACTTCTCAAGTTTATACAATGTATCAAACACTCTCTAATATTACTTTAACAGTAAACTCTGTGACTATATTTAGTTGATGAAAACCTGAATTTAATACACAGAAATCAATAGTGACAGACCTTGTTCCTAAGCACAACTTAATTTTTTGTCATTTATAACACATGATAATCTATATTTCATGGTTTATAAAATAATTATATGTTAGTAATACAACATAATGTAATAACACACATAATGTGTTTTATCTCATTTATTAATAAGGAAATGAATTTCGTGATTCAAATGTTATTTAGAATTAGCAGCAATGATCACTTACTGTATCCAATGTATAGGGATAGTCTTACTGAAAAGTATATTTGAAATTTAGGAATGTGTTATTTGAATTCAAACTATTTTAAGAATAGCAACAAATGTTTGATCGATTTCAATCTTCTTAAAGATAAAATGATTTAGTGTTTCTTTTCTCTCTCGACTGCCAGGAAAACTAATAGAATAGTAATGATTTTCAATAAAAAAATTGTAAATATTTTCATTTTTTATCATTTCTCTGTTCATTTTCCAACTAACAATTGTAAATTTCTGATCACTGTATCTGTCTTCTAATAATATATTTATTTTTTACATCAAGTACAGTGCAGATCTTGTAAAGCAAACAGTATTGTATATGCTGCAAGCAACTTTGGAAACTTTAGTAAAATGCAAGGCAAACTGTCAGACATTTCAGTAATTGAATTTCTTTGAGAAGTGGTTTGGTTTGTCAGCTCTGACTTTTCTGTCAAGAGAAAATAAAATAACTTGTGAATTCATCTGAGATAACTCCAGGGGTATTTTGATAATGCCAAGGCAAAAACACTAAGTGTTTTCTTAGTTCTTCACTCTCAGATGCTCCACCCTCATGTGGTATATGGAAGCTCATTTTAGTCTTGAGTTTCTATTATCTGATGCTGAGGTCAGAGATTAACTAATGAGCTGTCAAATGGCAGTATGTAAGCCTTTCTTCTGGTATTGGGATGCACACCAGGATTGCATAAAATGCCCAGTATATCCTTTGTCAATTACTTCATAAGTGCAATTCATCTTTTACTGCTTCCGTACTTGGATTGCTTGTAAAATGTTTAGTGCTTAATTAGCCTGGAAGGAAGTCCAACTTATTGTAAACCAGGTAGAAGAAAAAATATCATAAAATTAATGACATTCTCCGCTTCTCATTTGGTGGAGCAATATTAGTCAGATCCCTTTGGAAATTTACTTTTCACTACCATTCAGACTTCTTTATCATCAACTTCAGAAAATTTTCATTTTTAATTTTCCCCGTTGGCTTATATTTTATCCCAGAGGCCTTGAATGTGTTAAGAAGAGATTTACAATCTCCTAACAACTGCAAATTATTCTAATATTAAATATGTACATATATATGTACACATATTTATGTATATTTATGTTTTGAAACTTTTCTATACTGAGATCTAAAATATCAAACATCAGCATTTATCTATGAATGAAACCAATGCTTTATATATGAATAAATTGCCCTTGATTTCCTATTACTGGAAAAATGATAGAAAATACATGAACTACATGCATATAAAATTCTTTTGTAGTTCTGAGAATATCAAATTGAAGAACATCAACATAAAATAACACATTGGCATGAAAACTACTAACTTATTCTTCAGTTTTCCTTTCATTTATACAAACATATTATAAATATGTTAACACACCATAATTCTCTTTATTCTAGAAGGTAATATTTTTTATAATGTACACATTGATGAAAACTTACATGATATTTGTCATTTTAAATATAAAGAAATTACGAAATTCAAGTGTCTGCCTTGTGTTGTACTAAAATTATTATATCTAATGTTAAATATGAAAACAGTTCAATACACGTAAAGGTGTTCAAAATTGTTCTTTTTTTTCTGCCTTGTATAATTGGCTTTGCATTAATTAATTGAGGTGTCAACATGCATGGATTAAGAAATACCTAGCAGATTAGTGGAACACTTTTCCGAGAGTGTCTAGAAGATTGTCGTGTAAGCACCAGAATGAAGAGGCTAGCTCCATCCTGGATGTGAGTGGGAGGCTTGTAGTCTGGATGGGATGTAAAGGGGAAAAAGAAAGAAGCCTACCTTCTTTTGCTTCTTTGTGGGAGGTCAAACATTTTGCATTTCCTTTGGACACTTATCTCCAGTTGCAGCAGGTTTCCAGTGCAGACTCTTCAGTCCTCCAATGCAGACCCTTTAGTTTCTGATACAGACTGGCACTAAACCCTGCAGTGAGCTCCAGGCCACTGAGTTTTGGCTGGATCCTCTGAATCTCCAGCATGCAGACAGCCATTTTGCGTTCTTCCACCCTTGATTCCACAAGTAGTCATTGTAAGCCTGCTTTATAAATCCTTTATATAGCAGATATATTTTTATATTAAATCTGTTCCTCTGGTAAACCCTAACTGATATGCTCTGTTTACTGGGTAATTTGAGATTTGAGAAAGGGCATATTCCTTCTGTGGCAAAAATTGAACTGCTTACCTCATCATATAGTAACTACCTCAGTCTCCTGATGACTTACATTATTATTTCTCTAGCCTAACAAATGAGGCTGTGCTCAAAAATAATCCAGTATATCCCTCTTTTTAGCTTCATGAGAAGACATAATTTTTCAGTTTTTCACAAACTGAAAATATTAATGCAGAAAATTTCTTTTGTTAAACTGCTTTTACACTGTTAATTTAATCTTTTTCCACTATTCTTAATAAAAAGTGTATCTGAAATAAACACAAGGGGTTTTCAAGTTAATTTGATTATTTAGTTCTGTGGATGAATCTTCATATCTTTCATTGTATGGTTACTGATTACCTATTAGCATTTGTAGAGTGTTAACATTTGCACAATGCACTGGTATTATGTAAGTGTTTAAATTTTATCAAATTCCAAGTAGTGTATAGCTATCTATATTCATCAAACTTTTCATTTAATAGTTTATATGTGAGGATAACTTTCTGGAAAGATTTATATCCTTAATTTAAGGCATGTCTGATTAAAGTACTATTTCATCTCAGAAGAAATAATAGATGACTATTAAGGCATATGTATGGTTTATTAGTCCATGGTAAAATTTTAAAAGTAAGTAATAAAATGTAGCACATTATTAATTTGGGTTTCAAATTGAATTTGGAGTGTCCTCTGACCATTTTACATAGGGATATAAGCATTAAGAATTGATGTAATTATCCTGATAAGCATCAAGCCTCTGTGAAAGTGGCACTATACTAATAAAATGATGCTGTTATTTTATTACAATGACTATTAATCTTTTATCTTAAATATCTTAAAAATAAATTAGTAAATAAAACTCACTCATAATGTCATTCAGACAGATGATTCAGGGTATTTATGTGTAATTTTATACTCTAGAGAATACAAATAATCCTTAGTTTTTATTTAGTTTTACATTTTTTGTTCAAATTTTAAAAGACTATTTAAAGCAAATTATTTTACTCTTTGGTGTTGGTCCAAGTTGACTCTTTGGAGGGTTAAAATAGCATAGCATTACTCTCTGGAAATATCTTTAAGACTCTGGAAAGTTCTGTGACTGAATGCTGACTCTGTTTCTTTGAGCATTTAGATTACTTCTCAGTGAAGAGCTCAGCTGCATCTTCTCAAGTTTGTTGAGAGTGACACCCGAAGGAGGGACTCCGCTAATGGACCTATGCCTTCAGGTTGCTTCAGCGTTTTTATCTACCTGGTATCCACTTCAGGTTCTTCAGAGAGAGTTCTCATACTATGTTCCCAGACACTGAAGATGTACTGACACAGAACATCTTAGTTCTTTATAGTTCCCCTAATATAGAAAACATTGCTTATTCTTTTGTGTAAAGGCTAGCTGTTGGATTTATGCTATTTAATGCTGAAGTTTTATCTTTTTATCTATATTTAGTATGTATATTTACTTAAGTACTTAGCTATGAGAGTGATGAGAGGGAAGCAGAATCACTTGACTGCTTCAGTAGCGTATTCAGTTTCATTCTTCTTTTATGTCATGTGAATTCTTTGACAGTAAACCTCAAGGAGCTATTAGGCATTGTTACATAATATAGGACAGTGTGAGTGAAATCTTCCCTGAAAATCAGTAACACAAAGAGTCAAGGAGGAAGGAAGAGTCAAGGAAGGAAACAAAAAGAAAGAGATAAAATGGAAGGAAAAAAGGTCTAATCATGGTGTAGGAATGATAACAAGTTAGATAACAGTATTGCGCATAAAATTTCATGATCTTTATGCAACAGACAGTAAAAATAAGGCTTTGATGTTGTCCAAGGTCAGACTGCTAACAAATGATATAGCCAAGATTAAAATCTAACTCTTATTTTACATAAATAGTACAGCTTTTAGCCATTGGAATACTACTATTTCCTTATTCATAAACATTAAAGTCTCTTTATGAAAATATGTGACATTTGTTCTAATTGTGTTATGAGTAGTCCAAAACATTAGCAAAATAAATGGAAAGATAGTCCCATCTGAGACAAAAAACTTCATTGCAAATTATGGCATCTTTCATAAATAACCAAGTTTCTCTGAATTTTTATATAGTCCTGTTTATCCTTGAATTGTGCATTTGCATATTCAACTCAACATAGATGAAAACGTTTTTAAAAATCTGAACATATACAGATTTTCCCTCATAACTATTTCTTACAACTATGGTACAATTACTATTTACATTACTTTTATATTATTTTAGAAAGTATAAATAATATAGAAATGATTTAAAGTATTTGGAAGTATACAAGTAGGTTATATGTAAATGCTATCCCATTTTACAGAAAAGAAGAGAGAATTTGCAGATTTTGAAATCTGTGGGGATCCTGCAACCAATCCCCTGAAGATACTGAGAACAATTATAGTTAAGAAATTTTTCGATCATCTGAAGCAATGCCACCAGCTACAGTCGTGCATCCCGGTAAGCTCAGCACTCTGGTGAGGCAGGAATATCTCAGGCCACCAAGTTCAAGCGCTATTGAAGTCTGTAGCCACTTGAAACATCCTGTCTTAAAAATAACTTTTTAAAAGGAGTCTGGGAATGTCACTGAGTATGAGGGACCTGGGTGCAGGCCAAAGTACCGGGGGAAAACAAAAAGTAATTCAGAAATTTCCCCTATATTATTCCCTTTTGAATATGAACAGGAATTTATGGCTGCAAACTTGTAATCATTTCTAGGACAAACAGCAATGAACACTTCAGTATTGTTCTGTTTGGTTTAATGTGTGTGTGTGTGTTTTTCCCAGATTGCAAATGAAAAAATCTGGACTTTGAATGAAGTGAAAAAAACTTTTGTACTTTATCAGCTTTATATAAAACTTATCTCAATCTTCAGAATCTATCCTATTAGAAATTTTGTCTCAAAAGTAGAGTCTGTCCAATCCCTACTTCCACTAATTGGTATATAGTATCTACTATGAATATCTTCCCAAATCTTCTGTGTATTATCTCACTATGTCTACCCCCACTGCCTATCATATGGTAATTCTGTGCCTTGAGTCTACCCTGAATCACATGATCATCAATGAAATGTTCCTAGTATTTCTTAAAAAGGCAACTAGCTCCTTCTAACACTTAATTGTCATAATCCATGAATCAGTCAGGTCTGTGATTTTCAGAAGAGGTATCTTATGCAGAGAAAATACTTGAGCATTGTCTTATGCAGAGAAAATACTTGAGCATATATATGAAACGTATATATATGTTTTCAAGAAAGACAAAAAAAAACATTCTTTGGAAAGGAATATGAAAAATCTGAGGTAAGAAAGGGTTCCATAGCTTCTTCATTTATTGGCATTTAAATTATGAGTTCGAGACTAGGAGACATGATCATATATAGTTAAGTACCTTGTATGCAAGACTGAGGAGGTTAGATAATTTAATATGGCCAAGGAAAAAATGTATCAAATAGTATACCTTAATAAAGTCCAATAAATGATTTATTTTAAAGGCTGATGAAACAGACTGAAAACAGAAAGTAGACAAGATGATCAATCTAGGGTCATTGTAAACAAAGGTCCAATGAGTGAGAAAATAGGAAAATTATAAACATACTCCTAAGAAATGAACTTAATGTAGTCTAGATACTCATTAAAAGTGAAGGTATAGGGAAAAACTAGAAACCAAATTATGTTTATCATATTTAAATCTTGAGGACGATTGGAAATTTATTTCAACAAGTGGCTTGGAAAATTAAGGAAAAATGCAGTTTTGTAGATAGAAGAAATGTTTATTTGGAAATACACTTAAGTTGGTGAATCATTAAGATACTTGTATTCAACATCTGTTAAATGTGATCTTGGGTAGACACTTTTCAAAGTGATCAAAAGCACAGCTCTGCAGAACTCTGTGGAGACTATAAATCATTTTTCTTAGCCTTAGTTGTAAAATACTAGCTTGTGCTACTTTTTCAGGATTCCAGAATCCCTGAGCTCATGGCTCATACCAAAGTTTAAACTAAGTTATTTTTTTTTCATGCAAAGGAGAAATCTAATATTCAAGAAAAATAACCCAAGCATAAAGCCTCCACTATCAATCATATCTCAAATTCTACTATTTTATCAGGTTGAATTATCAAAATGCTTACCTGACTGGCTCAGATCTCTGCAGAAATTTCTTCAGCAGTGTCTTCATTGTGTCACGCTTTGTCCTTGACTTTTATTATGGGTTGATTCAATAACTGGACATATGAAGAATGGTTCCAGCACTGCTGATAAGTTGCTGTGGAAGATCTTTCCTATTATCATGTTCCTTGTCACTCATAGGAGTGCATTACTTTTAGAGTTTAGTACTGGAAAACTTTGGTTCCCATATTATATTTGAATTTGCATAAATTCTGTGTCAGAAGTTGTGACCAAAGGCAGTAACCAAATCTAGACTAAGTCAAACTTCACAAAAGTTCTAAACCTATTCTTGCCAAATTAATAAAATAATAATAAAATTACTTTCCATTAACATTGATTTTAAACTTATACACGTCTGTTTAAATCATAAAATATTTAAACTGTTTTGAAAGTACAGATTCTAAATAGCTATTCAAACTTTAATAGTAAAATGTTTGAATGAATTGATCATACTTACAATTCTCTTTTCAGTATTTCCTACCAATATTTAAGACAATTTTTTGTAAGTATGTTGAAATAGTTAATCTTCAGAAGTTTAATGTTGGAGGTGCTTGGATTTTCATTGTTTATTGATTGTAGCAGGTATTATTTCACTAAACTTTTGCTTTGCATTGTTTTTCATATAATAAAAGAAGAGCATATTTTTAAAAAGTTTTGGATGATTTTAAATTTTTTTATGACAAAAGTAAATCTTATGACTTTGTTTTCATTAACTTCTTAGAAATTAATCTTAATTTCTTGTTGAACTGCACACATAATTATGCTTTTATTTCATTTGGCATCTCTTAAAGACTGAGAGAAGTGCCTTTTCTCTTCTTTGTTATTTAACTAGGGCATAAAATTTGCTTAAAGAACCCATCCCATGCTTTTCTACTGTAAATTTGACTTTATCATGATAGTAGCTGATTGTGTGGGTCAGTAGTTGTGCCTGGGGGATACAGGAAACAATCTTTGTGTTTACTCACTTAGTACAGGAAAAGCAAGGTATGTGTATTTATGCAAAAGTGTCAGACTGGGACTTTAATCCACATAATGTGCCAACAGATTTTGCATATTTTTACCTGAGCATAACAGGGGTAAAATATACCCACTCTTCTGTTATGTAAAAAATATTTTTTACTATAATTAAATATGAGTGTGACTCAAAGTAGCAGCACCTGGGGAAACCAAAAATCTATCTGTACGTTCATCCATTTGGCAGATGAATGTCAAGAAGTATACAGAAGCTCCAAAGCAGCAGCAGTTGAGTTTTACCTATAAAATAGTCATTAGTAAATTTCTGTGCACTTAGAATTTGTTTTTTAAGTTTTCTTTTGATTTCTTCTTTTTTTTTTTTTTAGTAGAAGTAGCTCAGTTCAGTACAATGGCACATGAAAAATCACATTTGCAAGTTTTGGAGGGGAGTCAAAAATAAATCATCAGATCAATCATGCATGGATGATGGTTTTGACCTTGGCCTTGGGAGCCAAAATTCTTATGACAGAGAAATGAAGTAAGAATTTACTGATACAGGCACAGGAAATGCAGACCTCCCTGAATCAGATGACAAATAAAACAGAAATGTGAGTTCATATTTGACTAGTTAAAATGGTAGCACTCGGGAGGCTGAGACAGCAGGATTGTTGTGAGTTCAAGACCAGCCTGGGCTACAAAGTGAGCTCAAGGCCAGCCTGAATGGCATAGTGAGACCCTGTCTCAAAAAGATAAGGGCCAGGGATTTGGTTCAGTGGCCTGAGCACCTGCCTGGCAAGCACGAGGTCATGAGTCCAATCCCTGGTGCCACAAAAAAAAAAAAAAAAAAAAAAGTTACAAAGTTATCACTCCACCAAAAGAATTGGTCCAATTTTAGAGCTACATCTGAAAGTATAGTGAAGATCTTGGGATGGGTGAAACCTATTGGACAGAATGACAAAATTGCCATTAAATGTTGAAAATTGTTTGTAACAAATAAAATGTTACAAAATGTTGAATAATACACAAATGCCAAAATACAAGTAAAATGTTAGGTGTGTACCAATATCCATACTCAACAATGTACTTATTATGACATTTCAGTAGCTGAACTGAAAGCGTTCACAGCCCTGCTTTACTTAGCAAGGCTTTCTTATGGTAATTACAGGAATGTAAAACTATTCGAAAAGTAATGAGTATGGGCTTGAGGTTTATAGAATAACAGTGACACTGAGAACATTTTGTTCCCTTCAAAATTTGATGGCAAATGGTTTAATGACAAAACCAATGGCCAAGAAAGATAAAAAACTGATAATCTGGCTGCTCTCTACTCATTGTTTGACAGATTTGTGGGTAATTGTCAAACAATTTACACACCGTCTGAATACATGACTGTTGATGAACATCTTGCAGTATTTCATGGTTTCTGTAGCTACAGGCAGTGTATTTCACTAAAATCTTCAAAATATGTCATAACTATTTATGTCCTTGTAGATACAAAGGCTTACTATGCTTTCAATATAGAAATTTATCCTGAAACTCAACCACCAGGTCTTTGTTCATTCAGATAGTGATAAACTGACTGATGTTGTGAACACACTTGTAGCTCCTATCTCCCAAAATAATAGGAATGTGAAGTTCCACAGTTGGTTTATCGATTTCCACAATTGGTTTATCAGTTTCCAATTGATGTTATACTTGCTAATAGCACAAGTTGACCAGAGCAGAAACTGTACACAAGATCAAAGCAAAAATTCCAAATGAAATGTTGCAATTTCAAAACAGAGAATTGTACAGTCTTTACATTGGTCTCATTTATGGCTAAGAAAAAGAATCCAGTACTGCTTATGTTAACATTGTACCCTAAGGGAAATATTGATAGGGAAACCTCTACAAAATAGAAGCCTGAGATGGAAACTTTCTACAACCAAGCAAAGACTAAGTAGATGTTATTGATGAGTTATGCATTGATTAGGTTATCACTTGAAATGCAAAGCATTGGTCAATGGTTGTGTTATACTAGATCCTAAACGTGTGGCACAGTTAGATAATTTACAAACTAACAAGTACATGGAGAAATTTTCTTACAAGATTATGACTGGAATTCATAACAGATCATTTACAACAGAGGAGGAACAAAATGTTTCTGCCCAGGGAACTACCCCATCAAAAGCTGTGGAACACCCTAGTGAGTTAACAGGTGAACAGGCAGGCACAGCATTCCAAATACTTATTATAACAATAAGAAAACCAAAAAGAGTTCAACTCTGCCCTACCAAAAAAGGACAGGAAAACAAAACATATGTGCTTTTGGTGTAAATGATACTTGTGCATGGAATATACAGTTTTCATGCATAAAGACTGCATTGGATGTGACAGTTGAAACAAAGATTTTTTTTCTGTGGTAGACTCTTGCTTACATTTACATTGTATTTCACATAAGTTTTTATTTTTGATGCTCTCCTTTAGGTTTCATAAGCAAGTAAACAGGTGATGTGAAAATGTTGATCTCTACTCCAAGCTCTCATTACATATTTGATATTTTATTTGATTTGATTGATATCTTATTTTCCCACTAAGTGTAAATCGTACAGTATAGTAGGAAGGTCTTGACAAAACAGGAAGATAAGAGAGGTGACAAGAGTGGCCTGCCACACAGAAAAGAAATATTAGCAGATATATTATCAGTGAAAGTGAGACATGTGCATGAAACATGCAGTTGTCATGTGTGAAGATTGCCTTGGGTGTTACAATTGAAGCAAAAATTATTTTCATTTAAAGTGCTCTTGATTTTTTCATTGCAGTCATATAGGAATTTACTTCTGATGTTATCTTTTAGGTTTTGTAACCAAGTACACAGGCGGTGTGAAAATGTTGATGTTTACTCTAAACATGCAAAACATAGTAAGAATTTAATATTTTATTTTATGAATATTTTATGGTTGTGTTAACTACACATTGTATAATACAATAAGAGTCTCCTGATAGAAGAGCAAGATGAATGAGATGTCAAGTGTGTCCTACAAAAAGGCTAGGAAAGCAAACCACATGTGGTGTCAGTATAAGCAATACTTTTGTTTAGAACATGTTATCATGTGCGAAGACTGCCTTAGTTGTAGTAATTGAAGTAAAAATTATTTTTGTTATAGAGTTCTATTGTATTTTACTGTAGTTCGTATAGTTGTATACTGTAGTTCGTTATTTTTGTTATTATTTTTTAGACATTGTACACCAAAAAGCAGTTGATGTTGAAAAGTTTGATACTTTTTTTAGTAAACAATAAATATTTAAAAAATCAGTGTTTTGAATATTTTCCTGTTAAATACTCATTGTTTAGTATAATAAAACTCATAACTTTAAAATTAATAATTCATCAATAGAAATATTCTAAAGAATAAACATAGAGATTATGAACTCATAACAATGTATCTATACTACAAAATTGGCATTAAGCCCCAGAGGTTTTAATTGAAACCATTTCAGTTTGTCCATGAAACAGTGTGATTGAGAGTCTGTGGTTCAGATTTGATATAGCCTGTCCATATGTCTAACTCTTTTGGAGAATTTACAATAATTTCCTGGCCCCTAAGTTATAGAAAAATACTATGAACTAATATTGAGGAGGTGAATTTTTTTCTATAATTTACGGTACCAATAATTCAAGAGAAAGCACATACATAAATATTCTATTTATGAAGACAAAAATGGAAATGTCTATAAGTTTTAGCAAGAAATAAAAATTGTCCTGGAATGATGTATTAGTCTGCTAGGGCTACCATAATGAAAGACTACAGTCTAAGTGGTTTGAACAACAGAAATTCATTTCAAAAGAGATTGATAAATGGGTAAGGAAGAAGAGAGAGGAGAGGGAGAGAGAGAGAACTTCTCAGATTTTTTTCTTTAGGTTTATTGGTAAAATTTAGATATACATAATGATCACATTCATCATGAAGAACTTGTGCCTGTATATGATATATCTTAGATCTTCTTTTTTCCTATTACCCTCCCTTCCTTTCAACCCCACTTCTGCATCTTATTTACAAAGATTTGTCTCCATTTTATTTTTTTCTCATTATTTTCTTTTTCCTTCCTACCTGACCCCAACCCCCAATAATCTTTTCCTTTTGAACAATGTCTTGCTATTTCACAATATTTATTACGTATTTTTGTTCTTATTTACTCTTTTAGGTTCTTGTACCAGAAAAATCAAGGCAACATTTACATTTGTGTGTCCAGTTTATTTCACTTAAGAATATGATCTTTTCTTTTTATAAGAATGTTCGTATTGCTGAAATTACTGAAATAGGCCTCCACTCTTTGACTTCATTTTTTCTTAATTATCTAACGACTCTATTTCTGAATATGGTCACACTGAGGATTAGAAATCAACAAAGTTCAGAGGGGATCAATTCAGTGTAGAAAAAGGTAAGACGAAGAAACAGAAATGAACATACCCCAATAATATCGATCTGAATTTTATGCCCACTTTGTGCTATCAAATTCTGAAACTCTTGCTTCCTGTCTTTGAAGATGACATTCAGCAGAGGATAGTGTTCAACAGGAGCTCATTAATTATTGTCTTATTTCCCCAAATTTGATATGGAAATTTGGAAAGTTCATTTTTACCTGCATTTTAATTGATTTTGTTATGGCTCTTCTACCTAGAGGTCCCTGTGAACTCTCATGTGCTCTTAGGTAGGGTTTTTGTGAGGTACTAGATCATGGGTGTGTGAAACAGGACTAGTCTGGAGATGGGTTGGGTTTCTAGCTGGGTATGATGCTGGGAGGTGAAGGCAACTGGGAAGTCATGGTTCACTTTAGTCATATATACATATATATATATATATATATATTATATATATTCCCTCCTCCTATGTTAATCACTGCCTGCCATGTCATGTATTGTTTCTCCTTTATTGTGCCGCTCTACAATGCCACCCTGCCTTGGAGCCAGTCAACCATGGACTGAAACCTGTACAAGTTGTGAACTAAAACAAATCTTTCCTCCTTGAACTTGTGTGTGCTGGGAATTTTGGTCCAGCAGTGAAAAAGTAACTGAGACAGATTCCAAAC
>RJWT010010793.1:0-23853 GCA_004365215.1 Cuniculus paca | reverse complement strand
TTCTTTATTCTTCTCTGAAATTATTTTTAATAACGTTATAAAATTAGATTCATATAAATTTCTAATTATTATATCCTCCTGAGTACTACGTTCTGATTCTTTTTTGCCTTGAAATCTATTTTGTTTGAGCACTCTACACACAGTAGTTAGGCTAATAAATTTCTTATGCATCTGTTTAATCCTTGTTGATAAATACTATAATTTCATGTAACAGGAAGAGATTTTTGAATTAATATAGTTAAATCACCCAACAAATACTAAGTATCATCTGAACAGTTAGTCTGCAAACAGAACATTTGCACTTCATTACATCTTCAGCAGCTACTCTGAGCATCACTATTCAACTAAGATGTCATAGAAACTGAATACACCAGGGACTTTCTCAGGGAAGTGTGCTCCTAACTCCTCAAAATGTGTTGAGAAATGATAAATTCATTGGCATGCAATTATTTTAACGATTCAAGAAAAGTAAGCTTTACTATTTTTCTCTATCATCAACTTGTCAACATACTAATTGTTCTACCTTTAAATTTATGAGTACATATTCCACTACTGTATGAAGCATTACGGGAGTAGGTTGGGAAAAATGTTAATATAATACCTAATCTTCACTACTCAATTGATGATATAAAAAGATTAAAATATATTTAAATCAGAATATCTCATATTATGCCTAAGTGGGCATTCTTTATTTTGAATATATGAAGAACCTCCCAATGAAATAGAAAATTTAAGAATACACCAAGAGATTCTTAAGTAAGTCAAAATATACATCACATGATTCCATCACAAAACAGATTCTCTGAGACTCATTTTTTATAAGTAGCTTTTATAAGTGTTTCATTCCTGGAAATATGTTGGTATAGTGCTAACAAAATCAAAGTTACGGTGAGTAGATAAAGACTGAGTCTTAGAACAGTGACAAGGTTATCACTGAGCTACATTCTGTTTCCCTTCAACTATCTTACATGGTCTCTTTTGGTTAATATGTGATTGATATATTTTTTGTATTTTTTTCTTTTTAATAGATCTAGTTTTTTATGTTTTAAATGTATTACTTGTAAACAAAAAAAGTTAAATTTTTCCAGTTCTTCTATTTATCTTTTATGTGGATCATTCAGTTTATTTGCATTAGTTTCCATTTCTTAAATGTTTGGATATGTTTGTACTATCAGATACTGTTCTGAGTCTTTGTCCTATTTCATGAATAGTTACAAATATTTCTTTTTCTCTTATTTCAATGTTTTCTTTTAGCCATTACATTTTATTTCATATTTATTTTTCATGATCATTTTCTACTTTCATATGATTACTTTAGAAAATTTCAATTATACACATTTCACATGTGAATAGATTTAATATCTTTATAAGTAAACAATAAAACAATTAGACCATTTTAATTCTAGACCCTCTCATTATGATATGTACAAGTATGACCTATTCTATTTCTATAATATTCTGTTATTCCATAACACTGACATTTTAGTTGTAAGTGGTCATAGTTTATTAGATTTGGTTACATATAACAAAGTTCATTTACTCTTTGACTCTTCATTGAAACAGCAGACATTTGATATAAAGTCATTATTTTTCTATTCAAAGTTCTTCATTATTAGTGAATACATTAATAAAAATATTTACTGTAGACCTATTTTATCCCAGGTTAGTTATAATTTATAGAATGAAAAACATAGATAAAAATCCTTAATTAACTTTAAATTTTTTTCAGTGATAATATGTTCATAGTAAAAGTGTTATTTTTCTGTTTAAAATTCTTGTTTTTCATCATTTTTAGCAGAAGCTACTTTTGCTAAATCTGTAGTTCTAACGCTATATCCATTTTAAGGTTATTCAAGATACCACATTTTTCTTTGGCTTCAATTATTTTTGAGGCATAATTATTAGACTCCTGAGATAAAATGTCTTTAATCTCTGGAATGTTTTTGAATTTTTCAATTGTCTTTGGTAATCTTCAATTTCAACAGAATATGCTTATGTATAAATTTTCTTCTCAGAATTTGTTAAGTGTTTTTATAATTTTTCATTAGCTATAGGAAATGGTCAATCATTGCCTATTAAAATATTCTAACCCATATTTCTTTACATATTTACAGTTTTCTAATCTGTGCAACATTACAGGGTATATCTGTGTATTTGTCATTTTTTACTATCACTCTCATTTGTGTTAAACCAGCAGGTATAGATGCATATATATAGTACTTATGTATATATTTATATTCAGTAAATATTTGTATGTGAAAAGAGTTTTGCATTGTGTATATTTAAGCTATCTGGCAGCAAAAAATCATTTTTTAACACAAACATATACATTGCTTCTGAATAACAGAATAAATAAAATATAATATATATTTCTGTTTCTCTCTAAAAAGAAGGGGCAGAGACAGACAGACAGAGACAGAAATTTAAGAAAAGTGAGAGAAAGAAAGGTGAAGGAATTTTATTTATAAAATATCCATTTGCCATCTTTCTAATATGCATATTACTTTCATAAATAGATGTGAGTGTGTAGATTTAAATTTTTAATATTTAAATTTTTATTTACTTTTCAGGCTTTACTTAAAAAGATTTCAAGTACACTATTCACTTTAGGATTATTTATAGCTTTTGCTTTTTCCACTATTTTTTCTTTAACTACACTGAAATTTCTTAATATTTAGTTTCTGATCATTAGAATTGCTGAAGCCTTTAAATGCATCACCAATCTGTTTCTAAGTTGATTGCTTTCTTTGACTAATTTTTGGAGGTTATTGTGAGTTTTACAATGAATTCCTATTTCTTGAAATTAATTTATGAGAATTTCTCAAGATCTAAAATATAAGTGGATTTCTTACCAAAAAAATATGTACCAGTTTCTCACTTATGCTTAGTAATGCTGTGGTTTGGATCTACTTTAAATTCCATTTTTGCCTTGAGATTTTTAGACTAAGCAGGTAATGTGATTTTCCATTGCATTTGTATCTGAAAGTTGGTTCACATACATTGATTCTTACGAAAGTTATTATTTTCTGCTCCATATAAAACCACTTTACATTCTGAGAAATATTCTGGGCGTCCTAGGAGATGGGTCTAGTTTGTGTCTAATCTCTCTTCCTATTGTTAAGAGAAAAGGGAGATTGATTACTTTTGGACTCCTCACAGATGTAGGCACAAGAATCTGTTACCTGTCATGTTTTCCCGGAGTCTTAACTCTGAGATTCAAATCAAATGGATTTGGTACATTCCAAATGAAATCCAAATCCAGTGTTTTATTTTCTCTTCATGCTTTGAATATTACACTTAGGTTTTTTTTCTTGTTTGCATTTCTGCCAGTTTGTTTTCACATTTTAATGTGTTTCTTATAATTTACCTAGTTGTTCGTAATTTTAATTCTTATCTTCTTTAGACATCTATTTAACTACATTTTCATGGAAATATTTTTCCAGATCATTTGTAAATTTTAGTATCCCCTACATTTCAAATCCATTGTATGTGCATGCATTTTGTGTTTAGCACCGTGTGTGTATATATATATATATATATATATATATATATATATATATATAGTTTTCCCTACAGGTACAGGACAGAATATCAAATGAATAGAAAAGGGAGAATTTTACTCTATCAATAAACAAAACAAAAAATTTTGCACTCCAGAAAATATGTTTTTACTTTCAAGGTAGCCAAAATGTACATAATGCAATTATCTCCTTTCAGTTATAAGATGCAATATGTTGTTATTGATTGTAATGTAAAATATATACTGTTTTGTATTAAAGGGGACACAATTGGAAATACTTCTATTCAGCATGACACAATTTTAAATAAATATTTCACATTTAAATTGTCTATTCTAAAGCTATGCATCCTCAACCTTGAATAATTGTTAAGTTTGTCTGTCAGTTTATCTTCCTTAAATTTCCCAATGTCCTATTGACTTATTGCTCCTTCTGAGGAAGTGATCATGCAAGAGCTATTGGATGTGTGTGAGAGATGCTAAATGATGAAGTATGGAGCACAACAGGTTGACTGGTTTTGCCTTGCACCTCACAGTTGGAGGAATGGAGCACAGCTGGTTTTAGACAGTAAGACTAAGGAGACAACTAAATTTCATTCTGAGAATAATTAGGGGAACATAGATCTTCTTTAATTATTGCAATATAGTATTCATACTCTAACACAGCATCTATTTTGCCTTTTTTTGGTAAAATGTCACCACTGTTGAGTACCAAGGCCAGGACTTGCAGGTAGTAATAGGATGAAGGAACTATAAAGGAAATTGACTACACATCTCACCAAGGTTAGAAATAGAAGAAAAAATGCTGCGAATTAAACTTTAGGTAGGTTTTGGTCTAATGAATAACTTTTAACAACTCTGTAACCATGGTGCTGATTTGTTCAACTTAACCATATTCTATGTTATTTATACTCATGCTTATCTTGTGTCCAAAGTTGGTCTCCTTGAAGAAAGTCAAGGCCCTCCATCTTCCCTGTAACTTCCTACTAATTGCACTACTATGAAGCATCACCCTGTTAACTTGTGCAATTTTATCTCTATTTTTTTCTCTACCACTCTTCCACAATTGTATTAACAGTAAATGTGAATAGAGCTCTACAGGAAGAACTGGTTACCATGGTGATGGGAGGGTGTTTTATGCAATAACTCCACTGTACAAAATAATTTATACATGAATGTAAAATCGCAGATGTTTTGAACCATATGCAGGCTATATTTAACCACAGTGCAAGTGACAAGTTACTTGGAAATTACTAATCCAAAGAAGGTGAGCTCCAGTCAGATAATAATGCTTCCTTTTCCTCATTGTTGTGCTAGGAGCCTCCTATGAATGGAGCCCTACAACTTTTAGGACTTAAGTGTGAGTGTATATCTTAGTGTGAGCATAAATGTGTGTGATTTTATATGTGTGTGTAGATTTGTGTATCATGGAGAGAGACATGGGTAGGGAAAATGAAATGCCCAGAAATGAATATTCTTAAAAAATATAAAGGAAAAAGAGCAAAGATAATATAAAAAGAAACCAAGAATAAAAAGCAAACATAAACATTTCCTATTCCTTACAGTCTCAGTTACAGAGATGTTGAATTGTAGGCCTGTCATTAAATTTTCAACTTGAAAAGGAACATGTAGATATTTGCTTTAATATTGGTAAACTAGTGCCTTGAGTTATTAGGTATAGCTCTTAGTCTAGTTAGTGTCTATTTGTATCCCAAATTTCTTTTCTTCTTGGTCTAGATTTTTAAAGGCATAAATTCATATCTACCCTAAATTTTGTAAATAACTACATGAACTTTTATCTGGGATAACTCCTCAAGTGGTATTTGTTCTCGAAAGAGATTAGTAACTTGCTAAATTCTATTCTTTCTCTCTACAAATGAGTGCTGCAACCTCTCCAAATTCTTCCCTCCACATTTAAAAATGAATGCTGCTTTTAGAATAGGTTTTCTAAAAAAGAATCCCTCAGAAATCATGAAATTAATGCAATACTTTGTGGAATAGGGCTATTTTCGGTACCACTGGCCTTTTGGAATCCAGAGGCAAAGGAAGGGAATGTGAAATGGAAATAAAACAATTTGCATTGCAAAATTTCTCATTTCTCCCCTGACACTTCTGTCTGTGGCTGCCTGGTTTTCTTCTTTTCTATGTTCTTTATCTTAGTAGAATGTGACATCTGTCTCTCTTTGATTAAAGTCTTCCTGGACTTTTGTCCCTCACCCTACCTCTTTGCTTACTGCTTTATTATTATTTCACCACTCTCATTTTAATATAAATTGCTTTGCTAGTAATTAAATACATTTCTGCGGATCCTACAGAGACCCATGTTATGCAATTGTTTTTCCCTCCATGGTGCCCCTCCTTGCGGAAGCACTAATGTGCAATTAAACACTAACAAGGAGTCTCAATATTAACTCAGCTTAAGTTTAATAGAAAGGGATTACTCCACAGTTCAAGAGGGCAATTACTTCTCCACACATCAGCTTTCCTTGACTATTGCTAGGTTGTTCCCAGTTGAGAAAAAGTTGACACTTTGCTATTAACAGAAAAGCGACTGGGTGGCATCAGAAATAATTGTCTTGGACTCTAATAGGTGACTAGTTCCCAGCAGGCCACACTGAGACTTCAGTTACCCAGCGTAAGGAGAGTTGCATGGTTTCCTTGGTGGCCCTGACACTGCCAATTTCAATATGGTGTATTTGAAGTATTATCTAACTTTTCCACTCAAAGTAGAGAAATGTTGACTCATGGAACTTATTCTTGAAATTCAATACAGTTTGTTCTTTGGAATGATTCTGTGCCATGCAGTGGGAAAGTAAGGGGTTGGAAACATTTAGCAAAGCATACTTTGCTTATTTATCTCCTCATTTCTTGTCCCCTGTCCCCATAACTAAAATTAGTAGTGGTGGTGTTATCCACGATACTGCTGATAAAAACACCAAAGCATTGAAGGCTGCTTTTTGGGTAATTCAAAAAATACAGGCTGTTGGTGTTAGGAAAGTAGTGGTGGGGACAAGGGGTTCCCTTCATGTGGGAGTGGAACTTCACTGCGTGCTATCAATTTAACTGTTTAACTATAGCTTATTGCCTGGGACATAACATTTATTAACTAAGAAATGAATGACTATCATCTGCATGAATGAAAGAAGAAAAAGAAAAAAAGATTTAATGATAAGTTAATTGAAGAGAAGTATAACTTTACATGAGCTTTTTCTGAAACCATTAGGACACACAGTTCATTGAGAAAAGTACACACTCTTCCCTGGATAATTTCATACACCATATGAGCATGTTTTGGACCTATAGCATCTATCAAAAGTGTGTTGGGATATCATTGCTGACACCAGAAAATTGAAGTGTTAGTTTAATCCATTTTCTATTAATAAGTACATGACTTTTCATTTACAATTTTTTTGTCAATTGAAATTTTATTGCTTTAGTCTTTCCTTTAACTTTATTACCATCTTCTGATAGTGAACCTAAAGATCTCCTAGAAAAATATAAATTATACAAGAGTACAAGATAAATACTTAAATCATCCGTTATCCCACTATTTGAACTAATATTTTATTACCATGTTTATTATATTTTCTGTATATACGTACATGTATATTTATATAGTTTGGACAATATATAAGATATAGATATACATATAGATATAGATACAGATATAGATATAAATATAGATATAGATATATATCTCACATATAAAACATTTCAAATTAACTGTGATCTGAATATTTTATATCATTAATAATACTTCATAAATATGAATTAATGTATAAGCAAAATGTCTCTTTATAGATCATATCTTACTAATTTTTGTCCGTTTTTGGTATTCACAATGTATAACCATTAATCTATATGATAGTTACTCCTGTTGGGGACAAGACAATTATTGCCTGGAGGCCAAACATTTCTGGTCTGGTCATTAGTTAGAGAAAATCTCCTTTCAGAATGCCGAGATTTATGTGTCATCTACTTGGGTTAACCTTCAGCCCTATTTGTAGACATTCGCACAATCTGTAAGGCTGCAAGGCATCTCAGAATTGTTATTTCTTTTTTCTACCAGCAAGTCCCAATTTGTGCAGGAAAGCAAGGCTGATGAAGTGACATATTCTTGTGCAGCCCACTCCCTTGTGGCCAGGCAGAAAGGAAGAAGCAAAAGAAGAGTGCAATGGGTGTTTATATTATAATCCTCCTGGGAACTCAGTCTAGTTTCAGAGTTTCAAAGTTTTATTGGCTGCGTCTGCAGAGTAAATTTCTGCTGTAAGAGAAAATTTTACACAAATAAAATTAACACTATTCTTCTTGTTAGACTTCCATGACATCTAAGACCTTTTTGAGCATATTAAAATAAACATTAAATTATACATAAATTACTCCATCTGATGAAAGATGTCTCATGGTAACTTTCCTATGAGTCGTCAGTTTGTAAAAATCACTGCAGACTCTAGTGCTTCTTAATATTCTTGAAATTTGTTACCTCATCACTAGATTTTTTACATCTTGCTACTTTTACCTAGGACAGTGGTGGTGAACCTACAGCATGCTGACTGCAGCAGGCATACAGAGCCCTCTCTGTTGGCACATGAGCCAATTTGCCTCAACCAGGGTTTGACAAATTATCAGCATGCAAAGATCACATTAATTGTGCAAAAGCTCATCAAATGCAAACTTACACCTTTCAATAAAAATCTGTTTTTATCATTGAAAGCTCTGTTACCGTGTTTTTCTTTTAACACAGATGATGTTAAAGTAGGAGTTGTTTTTTCTTAACTAAAAGCTCAGTATTTAGGTTTCATTGCAGTGTTGACACTTTGTGATGAATAGGTGGGTTTTGGTTTGAAGTTTGAGCACTGGGTCTCTAAAAGGTTCACTATCCCTAACCTATGATACAATGTTTCATTCTAAAGTGATAAATTTGCAGTTATTCTCCAAGACAGTGGAGACACGTAGGCATAGCCTGTTACTTCTGCTTCTTTCTATCTTGTCTATTAGTCTTAATATAACAATAATATGTGTGTGGTATTGTGATTTACTGGTGTGACCTTCTTTCTGCCATCCTGATGTTCATCCTAGTATTTATATCATCATACGTGAATGTAAAGTATGGACATTAAATGTTTGTTAAATGAGTAAAGAAATGAGTGGAACCTCTGGGCGTGGTGGCTCACGCCTGTAATCCCAGCACTCGGGAGGCTGAGCCAGGCGGATTTTTGTGAGTTCGAGACCAGCCTGGGCTACAAAGTGAGCTCAAGGCCAGCCTGAACTGCATAGTGAGACCCTGTCTCAGAAACACCAGGGCTGGGGATCTAGCTCAGCGGTCTAAGTGCCTGCCCGGCAAACCCAAGGTCGTGAGTTCAATCCCTGGTACCACAAAAAAAAAAAAAAAAGAAATGAGTGGAACCTATAGTGAACATTGGCCAGAAAGATCCATAATATTGAGTGATGCTCATAACACTGCACATCCCTTTGCCTTTCAGTCTTCCCTCAGTCTATACTTGCCTAAGTTCTCAAATACTTCACTCCGTATTTTGTTACAACAGATCAGTCAAACAATCCCAACCTTTTTTGTATCTCTTGTCTTCATCTAAATTATGGGTGACTGCAATTTTCTAAATTAATGATTCTGTAATGCTTTTGTTTTTAAAACTGAGGTGTTCTAAAAGTACCATATTTAAATACATGTTTACACACACTTGAGGAATTCTGAACTTATGTTTGTGTGAGGCACACAATTCAATTTAATGCTTTTCTCATTAAAAAATATATGTTCAAAAATTTGATATATTAAATATGAATATAGATATGCTAGCCACAAATGTTGAAAAAACTGGTAAAATGTTGAACTGGAAATTCAGTGTGTCATCTGGATCTAAGATGAGAAGGTTATCTTGGGTCCTAAATAGATTCTAATAATTTCTGTTGTCTTAATATATTACCCTCCTGACCTGACATGGTCAGCCTAGGTATAGATCATAATAGATTTTTGAAATACAGTGTTTATTAATTGATAATGAATTAGTATAATCACAAGTTTACAAAAGAAAAAAGTTACTAATTATGAAGAGCTTGAAATAAGAAACAATTAATTTTTTAAATTAAATAGCTAAATCTGTTTAGTGATTAAACTAATTAGATCATTAAGTTACTGTTAATTTTTCCAGGAAAAAAATTAACTTTCAGTGATTTATGATATTTTCTAGACCATATTATAATTGTAAGTGTGTGACACCATAGCTCTTTTTTTCTGATATTTTCTTAAGACTAGGCCACATCCATCTCTTCCTCTAGATTTTGTGACTCCCTTAATTATTCCCAAACTTTGCATTAGCCCAGATTTACCACAAAACTGGATATTAGCAGTACCATAGGTATCATAAATGGACTTAGACTCAAAGTGGGCAAAAATATTTGTTCCAACTTTTTATGCTCCAATTTCACAGTACTTTTTAAAAATGAAAGTGAAATAGTTTATAATTTGGGTATTGTTAAAAGGTCTACTTGTCAAAATTAGTATATTAAACAGGACCAAATCCCTATTTCTGAAATGCTGAATTAAGAAATGTGATTCAAAATGCACAATGGACTCATGATGGATGACATGAAATAAGTTATGAAATCTTCCTAACCTTTACTTTTCTCATATGCCAAAGGGCATAATTATGTTCAAATAATAGTTGTCATAGAGAATGTTGGAAGGGATTTAAAAACAATATTTACAGCAAGAGCTCTATAACTATTATGCTTCTTTTCATTCACTGTTGCTTAGCTATTTTTCTCTTTGCACAAACCAAACACAACACTTCTAACTACGTGTAGTCAGATATGCAGTCTTGTGTTAATTTCTGTCTCCGTTTTGGCGAAATCAATTAGCAGCAGTTAAATATATGATTGTGTTTTAAAGATCTGCGACTTGCTTAACAAGCTCTTTGAAAGGGCATGGGGAAAGTTGTGATATATTACTAGTTTTTCCTTTCCCATAAATATTTACTGCTTTTTGTGCTCCAGTAAGTTAGAAAAGGCTCTTGGAAGAAGATTCAAAAATTACCCCCATTTGATAATCTGAGTGATTCAGAAGTCAAGGAAAGGAGACAATGTTTTCTTCCCCTTTGGTTGGGTCCTACAACTGAGATGAAGGGTAGCTTTCCATATCACAAAAGCATGAATTTAGCTAGAAACATGAAAACCTGTTCCACTCACCATGTTTTTCAAAGGAACTAAAACAAGAATTTCTGGTTGTGTTGTAGATATTGAATTCTGGCTTCCTCATATGAGTGAAATCAGAATTCCAGAACTTGAAGTCTTTGGCAAGTTTTATTTTGTGCCTTAATCTATATTTTTTATGGGTCTCAAAAGGAGCTTCCAAAATAAGACAGCTGCTGAATCAAATGTAATAAATTGTTTTGGACATTTTATCAGCAATGGCTCCCAAGAGTAACTGTTAATATGACATGTTCCCTGCCCAGAATTCAGGGCTTGAAATAAGACAGTGACAGGTAAGATGAATTTTATACATCAAGGTGACTGAAAAATGATACATATTTCAATGCAACTAGATTCTAATTCATATTTTAATTTAATTCACTTATTTTTAGTTAACAAAGAAAACCGTCTTCTAGCAAGAAAGATTAAGTAGGGTCAAGGATAAGTATAAGTGTTTTATGTAGATAAGATATTCTCCTTCCTACCTAATGGATTCTACAGAGGAAGAGAGGAACAAGCACATTGTCCAAATAAAAACTATTCTTGTTTGTTATAACTTCAATAATGTGGAATTATACATCTAGTTTGAAAATAGCAACATGTCATATATTAACCACTGTTAATCTCCTATTATGTTGTTTTGAAATTCTGTATCTTTGTTTTTGTTCTTTTTTCATTTTAAAAATAAAAAATAGCAGGGGATTTAGCTCAGTGGCCTAAGAGCCTGCCTGACAAGCGTGGGATCATGTGTTCAATCCCCAGTGCTGCAAAAAGAAAAAAAATACAAATAAAAAAATACTTACAAGATTAAACTACATGATGTATTTAAATACAAGTTTTAAGAAATATGCTGCATATATCTTAAGATGTGTGATATATACATGAAACATGCTTTTTCCCTTTTGGTGACTTGTATTGAGGAATGATTTACTTTGGCAGAAGAAATCAAACTGTTTATTGAATAATTCAAACTGTGATTTCTATATATTTACATCTCTATTGAGAGTTGAAGTCCTCATTAACTCTCACCTAAAGTGTTACCAGACTCTCCTAATTAGTCTCCTTGCACCAAGTCCTTCTCACCTTGCAAATCTACTCTCCATATCATTTGCAAAGTGGACCTTCTGAGGTGCAAATGGAATTATATCATTTTCCTGTTCAAACTTTTCCCTGAGGTCTCATCATCACTAAAGTGAAGTCTGTATTCCTTTCCCAGCATTCTACCACCCCATGTTTCATGTTTGGCCTCCTTCAGTCTCATTCTCTAGCACTTGTAAGACTGCTTGAACAATCTCAAGACTAATGTGTTACAGATCCAGCATGAATTCTGCACCAATGTTATTATCTCCAGCTCACAATCCTATTCTCTTTTCTTACCTGGTATTTTATCATTCTAAATATACTCTGATTTCAACTGTTAACTCTTCGAAAATCTTTCCACGTATACTTACTTCTAATACCAACTAGGGCTTTTATTATACTTCTATACATAATCAATATCCTGTGTGAAGCTCTTTAATTACTGCATTATGCCAAAATTATTTTTGTGTATTTGTCTCCACTAATTGCAAATTTTATGAAGAAAAGAGATTATTTATCATAGAAGTATTTAGAACATTTTGTTTAATGTATAATGGATGAGTAACTAATATTTCTTAAACAAAAACGAACCAAAGTGCTCTAAGAGGAGATGATTTTCTGTTAAAGTGACTTCTTTGGAGAAAATAATGCATATGAAGAAAAGGGAATAATAGAAAACAACGTAAGAAGACAGGTTATAAAGTATTCAGCTTTCTGTATTATCTATAAGAAAATCTCAAACTTAACATGTCTGCCTATGTATGACTACTTAATAGTAGATATTTAGATTGCAGATACCCCCAAAAATGCTTCAGGAACAGATAACAGAGGAAAGATTCCAAAGTCTAAAAATGCTTGATTTATGTCTGTAAGAATATCCTTCTCTCTTTCCTCCTGTAAGGAATTTTGGATGAATTGTCGCTGTCTTTAGGTATCAAATGTGCCAGTGAATTTTAATTATCAAGGTGATTGGATTAAGAACCTCCTAGATTGGGTCTTAAGTGTGCTATTCTCATTAGTGGATTAACTGCTGATGTTGGTCCCTGAATGTGCAGTTCAGAAGACGGACATGGTTGGAGGTGTATCCCAGGGGGATGACTTGGGAAGGCATAGCTCTTTCTGGGGCTCTTCCCCTGAGCTTGCTTTCCTGGTTATCATGAACTAATCAGCTTTGCTCTGCCATACTCTTCTCTGTTGTTTCTTCCTTGGAACCAGAGAATCTTGTAAAGCCACATGCCAATTTAGATCTCTCCTTTCCTTTTAGTTTAGGGTGTCAGGTATTTTGTCCGGCAACAGAAAAAATAATGCAAATTTTTTCTATATGTTTTGCAAACATATCTATGAATAATGAGTAAAAAAAAACCCTAACATTGGATAATGATTCATTTAACACAGAACATTCAGAGTTTTAGCCTAAAATATTATTTACAAGGTGTTATTTAGAATCTTGGGCTTATTTGGTTCACAGGAGGCACCATTATCTATTTCAGTGTGGTTGTTAGGAATTCCGTTGTTCCACTCATTGATCTCTTGTTCCTTGGTAAGGATTTGTTAGGAGGAATTACTGGATGTTAGGAGAATGGATTTCCTCAAAACAGGTGTTCTATTCAACTCTCAGGACAGCGAGAAGGGTGGCAGGAAGGAGAGCAGGTGTGGGAGGTTTAGAAAGCGCTGAAAGGCAAATAGATTGGACTTTGATTGTTCAGGATAGAGTGACAGAAAGAATAATGAGTGGATCTCATTCTATTTGGTTGGCAATTTATTGGAATGTAAGATTGTCAAGCTGATTCTGACTTTCAACTGTCTGAAACAAAGAAGAAGAAATTTGCCACGATTGGTGCTTACATATGTACTATAATTTAAGGGCTGGGATTTGAGTGCCCTGAGAAATTTCTACCAGAAATAGATGAAATGTTAACTCAATATGAGATTTTGGCTTATCACATGAATGTAATTTCCTAAGCACTTTGTAAAATGACTCAGTACGTTTTGGCTGCAAATTAAGACAGAAGAATTGCTGTTGGACCAGAAAGCTGGTTTGGGAAAGAATCTGAATATCCTACTGGGATTTCAATAAATAATTTTCTGGAGGGGCTGATAACCTTTTGAAAGAGGTATCATTAATCATGAAGGCAAACGTGAACCTAGATAACTGGGATTCTGTTTGGCAAGGAAGCCTCTGGATGCTTTTTATGGCAAGAATTGCCAAGGTTCAGGAATGAATACAGGCCAGGTTGCTGAGAGTAGATGCCTCAGTCAGCTTCTCAGCCTATACCCAATATCTCAACAAAAAGCCGAAATGAAGGAGGAAAAAGTCTCCAAGATGCACGACATGCATGGAATGTATACCTACAGAACACCCTGTTCATATTCAGATGTCCACAGTAACTATCGTGCTTTATTTATTTGGGAAGAACCTAAAACTCAGAGCTACTAGCAAAATTATGAAGCAGAGATAAAGTTAGACTTCATGTATGTCAGATTCAAAATTCATGTTCTGTTCACTGTACGTAGTTCAGGTTCCCATATGTTGCTTGGCTGTCTGTGTTGAGTCATCTGAAAAACATCATTAAAAATACAGCTATTCAACAGCATTGTACCCTTTGTTAATAAATGAAGATCCTGGAATTGTTTTTTTGTTTTTTGTTTTTTTTTGCAGCACCGGGGATTGAACTCACAATCTTACACTTGCCAGGCAGGCACTGTGGCCGTTGAGCTAAATCTCCAGCCTGAGGAATTGATATTTTGAAATACAAATATTTCTTATTACGGACTTTTATCCAAGTTTGGATACCTCCAAATCATATCTTACTATAAAGATGAGGAATATGTTACAGAATGGAGACATGGAAAGTCATGATTGTATTGTGATAACACAGTTTGTTGACTATGAATAGTTGAGTTATAATCACCCTAATAAACATTCTCTGTATTAGCCTCATCCTGAAAATGGACATAATATATTACATTGGTCGACTAAGGTTACTCTAAACAAGATCAGAGTAAATGTGGCTTAAGCAGCAATTAACCTTTCAATTCTTGAGTTTAGAAGTCTCAGGTCCAGCTTCTCTCCTTGGCTTGTGCATAGCTATCTTCACTGCCTTCTCAAGGTGTTCTTTCTGTGTATTTCTCTTTCCTAATCTTGTCTTCATGTATGGACACAAATCAGATTAGAGTAGGGCTCATCCTGATTCCCTCATTTCAATTTAATTAAGTCTTTACAGACTCCATATTCAAACACTCACATTCTTTAAGGTGTTGAGGGGTAAGACATGACATATGGGGGAACATAATTTCATCCATATTATCCACATTCAACTAATTTTAAGTGATTATTTTTAAAGATCAAATTAAATATCTTACATAAAAATGACTTGGAAGCTAAAAAAGCTTTATGCAGAAAGTCTAAGTTTGAAATTCTTTATTGGATTATTTTATTAAGAGTGTATAAAATTACCTACACAGTAGAGCACAAACATCAAAGCGATCCTCTTGTTACTTTTGGTTCCATCAAAAACACTTTGCACTTCCCTAGAAAGAGATTATTTTTAAGAATTTCTTTTTCTGTCTGGAGTTGGTATTAGATAGTAAATAAAAAAATCTGGTTAGGGTGAGCTAGGTCGTGTAAATAGTTCATTGTAGTATCCTAAATTAGACTACACACACACACACACACACACACACACGTATGTACATATATTCTCATATAATTTACCAAGCAGATAAATTACCAAATATTTCTACCAGCTATTTCAAAAGCACACACACCTAACTTCAGAAAAAAAGCTTTATTGAATGTTTATTTCATTATAGATATTATTATCCCAAGCATACATTTCATTCATGCTACAGCACCGGATCTTAATCTAAAAAGCTATCATTTTTGTTCTCATTTTAAAACAAAAAGAAAAGATTTATCCTGAAGAATTATATCACATGATAAGTAAGTGTTAGACCCTGAACTCAAATTTAGTTTTGTCTGATCTTGAGACTAGATTTTCTGCTAATGACAAGATCCTTTAACAAAAGTACTAGTATGCATTGACACTTCATTGTATTTCACATTAGCATCAGTGAGAGTGCTTGATGTTCAGTTTCTACAGTAATGTAATTGTGTAGTAGTAGGTGTTTTCTTTAGTGGCATCCCAGAGACAAAATGCACAGGATCTAGGCCCCTGATGGAAACTTGGACCTCAATCACTGCTATTCTGAGTGTATTAATTTATAAAATGCTACCTCATTTATAGTTCTTCCTCAAAACAGAAAATTAATATACTAGTTGAACAGCAATATACACACAGACACACACACTCAAACACATACACACACACTCCATGACGTTCCTACTTAAAAGACAAAAATAGCTTTGAAAATCATGGAGTGTTTCAAAAAAATTCCCACCTAACCAGAACAATAAGAAGTACAGCCCTATAGACAAGTCATGTTCAATGTTTGGATTTAAAATCCTAGAGGAATTTATGTTTGCTGATATCATTGCAGCAGGTAATTTTCTCTCGCATCTAGATTGGGGAAACTAAACTGAGGAAAACAAGGTTCAGCTTGACTTAGACACATTATTCAGAAAGGTTTCTTTAAAATGGAGTCTAATTTATTGTTTTGAACAATTTGAAGTGAAAACCAGCAATAAATTTTGTTTTAGGTTCTTTTCCCTCTGGTAACTGGCTTATATCATAAAGTTTTATTTCATCTGAATTTTCTTACTGCATTCAACAATCAATCGTAGTCTCATGTGTATCTTGTGTCTTTTATACGTACTTAGTTTGCTGCTATTTTTTAATATGTGGCTCTGATGCAGCTTTTTTCTCCTCTTGGTTTTGCTTTAAGATTCTTAGACTAAATTTAATTCTGGTGAACATTCAGTAAATTTGTTATGTGCTAGATAGTGAATAGGATGGTAGCTCTTTCCACATGGTCCTATCTGAAAACTGATGAAATATTAAGGTGTGATGGTTTACAGACAGCACAGATTTTGTCACTGGAGATGTCTGATCAGTTTCTAAACAGGACATCCAATAGGAGTATCTCCTATTTTCAAAGTAGAAATGCCTCAGTGTGCTTTACATAATTCTTTGTGGGATTTTCAATACAACCCTTTTAAAATACTTGTGTTTAATTATTTTCTTTCATAGCAAGGCCAATACTTAAGTAGTTCCAACCTGCTAACTCCACCCTCCCCTCTGACAGTCAAAAGCCAGTCAATTCATTTCTACTAGTTGGCAGGCATATAACTAAAGGGAATATCTTTACTGTTAGTATGTGGGAGTGATAGAAGATGGAAAGTCAAAAATTAAACCATAATTTTAAAAAAGTAATCCCCAAAACATTAATTAAGAAAAACCAAGCAAAAATATGTGTGTTTACCTTCCTTTTTTTTTTAAAAACTCATTGTCTAGCAAGCCAAGCAAACTTAGATAGGAACACTTACAATAGTAAAGTGCTCATTTGATTTAATTCATCCTACTTGACAAGGACATGGGTCAAAGTCACAGGAACGTAAATTGATTCAATAGAAATACTTAGGATAAGAAAACATAGGGTAGAAAAAGATTAGCCACATGGGGGCGGGGTTATTCTTCAGGTAATCTAAAAGGATCACCAGATCCCTTTAATACATATTAAAATAGAACTGGGCATGTATTGCAATTCTTACTATGGATAGTTTGCTTTCAAGAACTTAATTACCCTTAAGAGTAACCTATTTAAAGCTATACCTGTTGTGAATATCTCAAAACTCAACTAGTATGAAAGGTCATTTAAGACTGGCCCTTTTTAATCAATGTGAAAGAGAAAATGCCCCAGTGTTATTCCAAAGAAAGAAGAAATGGCAAGGGACATCCAGAGAAAGAAAGAAGATTCTTTCTGTTTATGTTCACTGTCATCTTTACTACCAAGAGCAGACTTTAACTCACTATGGACTGTAATCAGAAATATGTGAGAAGACTATCTACTTCCCCACCAGCCAAAGGATAATGACTCCCGAAGAATCTGAATCTTAACCTGTGAATTCACCTTCTATGACAAAAGGCATCCTGCAGATGAGATCTTGAGATGGGAGATTACACTGCCTAAGAGAGGAAAACCATCTGACTGAAGCAGATGGAAGCAGAAGGAAGCAGCTTCAGACAGAAAAGATGCTACAATTTTGTCTGTGAAGAGGAAGGAAGAGCTTAGAAGCCAAGGAATCTTAGGAATAAAGTCCTAGAAGCTGGGTAAAGCAAAACAATAGGTTCTTCTCTAGAGCTTTCATGAGCCTATGGCCTGATGATCCCTTCTCTTTAATTCAATGAGACTGAAAGGGATTTCAGACTTCTAATTTCCAGAACTGCAAAAGAATAAATGTGTGTTGTTGATGACATTGAATTTGTGGTAATTTTTTGAGGCTAGAGAACATATATCATCTATAAAGAAGAACAAATAGGAGCATTATTAGTTTCTTCATGATCCTGAGTTATTCCGCTGTACTGGTTAATTCTGGATGTAGGAAGGCAAGGGGTTATCATGTGCAAAATCAAACAGAGAGAGAAAGAGACAGAGACAGTGAGAGAGACAGACAGAGTCTTTAAGTAATTTTTAGATACTCCATGCCTCCATTAAGATCACTTTGTGCTGAGACTATTGATATGCTTGGATTTTAGTCTGCTACCCTCTATTTTTCTTTGCTTTTTATCTTTTATCATGTGTACATCATATACGTATATATCCTCCAAGCCAAGATAAATTTCTTTAGCTGTGTATGAAGCTTGAGAAAATGCTGAATGCTGTTGTTCCTGTGAAAAGAGATGTGATTGGGGCACAACCAAAGTTAAAATCTATGGAAGTTCAATGAGGAAGGAATTGTGAAGTTGTAACCGGGCCTTAGAGGGAGAGCTTGTAAATGTTCAATAGGAAACTAAAAGCAGGGTGAAGTTTGGCATCTCTGCTTTCATTTTTGTATATGTCTCCTTTATCACCTTAAAATATTGGTGAGACAGAAGGATAGATGTGCATGTATATGCTTATACATACCTAGAACTACTCCTAAAGAGTTTACGAAAACTGATTTTAGTGAGTATCAAGATATGAACAGCTACTTTGAAGAAAATGAGACATTATGGTAGCCATAGCTGATTTCTTATCTTCATGTTCTGAAGTCCAATAATGCTTTTATTCTTTGATTTGATTGGTTTAAATCTGTTTTCTACTATTTGATTGCAATATGTGAGAAGCTATGAGCAGCTTTTTTGAAGAAAACAAAGGATATTAAGGTAGCCATTGTTGATTTCTTATTTTCTGGTTTGAAGGCCTATAATGCTTTCAATCTTTTGTTTTGATTGGTGTTATATTATTTTGTTTTGTCTGAATTCATTATGTGTGAAGGTAAGAACAACTATTTCTAAGAAGACAAGAGACACCATGGTAGCCATTGTTGATTTCCCATTGTTTTGTTTTGAAATTCTGTATTGCTTGCATTGTTCTGTTCCAATCTGCTTTATTGTGTTTTACTCCATTTTGTTTTGTTTTGTTTTGTTTTGTTTTGCTTTGTTCTCTTTAAAAAATTTTGGTGAGATTTCTGCTCAGTTCTGAATGTAGGCATGTTGATTATTTCAGGAGAGCCTGTCTCAATTCTTGTAATTTGAGGTTCATTAGCCCTAAGCTTTGCTGGCCTATTTTATCTGCCATCAAGTTTGAAGACAAGAAGATCAGAGTAATTGTCAGTTTCAGGATCTTCAGGGTCATCCAGTTGCTGGCTTTTACAGGGTCCAGTCTCAGACCCACTAAAGCACTGCCCTAAACTTTCAGTCAGCTCAGATTCCAGGAAAAGCAGAGCCTAGCAGACCACCCATGGAACCTCATGATAGGTATGGAGACCTCCCTCCACCCAGCAGGAGCGATTATTTCACAGTGAGAACTGAATTGCCCCTCAAGGGTTGATGGGTTTCCTAGAATTCCACAGAACCAGCCCAAATACCAACCACCCTGACCATGGCTGGATCACAATTACCTATGCTGCCGGATGTGCAAAACCCCAACCTTTGCTTTTGTTCCCCTTTTCTATATAATCCCTGAGCTCTGACAATCCTTGAAAGACAAATATGAAGGCTCTTTTCTGTCCTGTGCACCAAGGCCATGCTGACTGAAGCTCCTCTCCTCACCTTCGACGTTGCTCCTCTCCTTGCTTGGTATTTTGAGGTGAATTCCAGCTCTGGTCTGTTGAGAGCCCTGCAGTTGAGGAGTTTGCTCTAAAACTCCAGTAACATGATGTTGAGCTTCCAGGAAATGGACAGCCTCCTGACCTCCCACATTGGGGCGGTACTGTGATATGAGGGATAGATCCTTTTGTCCATATGTTACTCATTTTAAATTAAAATTAAACTTTTAGATTAGCGTTTTCGTAAACACTAGGAATGTAAGAAATATAAAGAAAGGTCTGCGTATATGTGTGTGGATATATATTTTGATATACCATAAATATTATCAATTATTATTGGTCTGAATGAGTTTTCAGTGAAAGCTATTTTCCATAAGAATTTTTCTCTGATTACAGTTGAAATATGGTCCGTCAAGGAAATAAGATTCATACAGACTAGCACATAGGAATGATATAATAATCATTTGATATTAAATAAAATTATTCCCTTAGAACTGCATTCATGAATCACTATTTTTCCTAATGACACTAAAAATATATTTAGTCAGTAGCGTTAGCTACAGACTTCAGAATATGAAGTAGGACTCAGAGATAGAATTTAAATCACATTACCATATATTGTAGCTGCATATTGAAATTCATGTATAATTTTTGCTTATAAAGTCACCAATAGGTTTTGAAATCAATTATTTTTTTATAGATCACACACAAAATGAAATTCAGTCATAGAATTTGCCTTTCTCCTTTCAAGAGTTAATAGCAAGAGGGCTGGGGGCATAGCTCAGTAGTAGAAGATTTGGTTAGAATGTGTGAGGCCCAGATTTGATCCCCAGTGTGCACACACACACACACACACACACACTCACACACACAGAATTAATGACTAGGAACTATCTGGATAAGTAGAATATGGCACTTCGATGGAAATGTGAAGCAAAATGATCAGACTTAAAACTTTAAAATGCCTTATTAAATTGTGTAAATATCCTGTGTCTCCTGTTCCTGGTAATGAACCTGAAATCAAGACTGACTGTGGAGTTTCATACATGTGCAGAAAAGAGGGTATGGAAAGTTGTTTTATATTTTCTGTAACTGCTACCAGAAGTTTAAGAAGATAGAGTGGATTGTAGTTAAGATTTAACAGATTTTTTTCAATTGGAACATTAACAAAAATGGAAACAGTGGTGAAGGGGAAGTCAAAATGTCTCTTTCCCAAACATTATCCAGTGTCTTGGAGACACTGTGCCCTGATGACGTCTGTCTGCCAGTGAAGTGAATATCTATTTATGCCCGCTGAATATGATAACCGTCAATGCCGTCTTACTGTTTGAAGGCCAGAGCTGTATTTCCTGGAAAACTACCTAGTGATAAAACTGTCCAGAATTTTATCACAGTCTCTTTTGATTTAGACTCAAGCCACTCATATCATGTAGTAATGTTGTAATTGATTTTTAATGCCAGCTCATTAATACTGTGGGTGCCTAACATTGTAAGAATATCTGTGGGGGAGTCCAGTAAATAATTCTCTGATATGATCTTGTTAGGAAATTATCACTATGAATATATAAGATTTATGAATGTGGAATAGGAAATGGTGATGCAAAACATAAAACGCCTGTTAAAAAATATTTCTCCGCATGAACTACCTTTCCTTCCTGTCTGGTCTTCTCATAAACCCTGTTCTAATTCCCTTTCTGTAGGTCAGCAACATGTTCAAGCTCCTTTGCTTTTATTTCAATTAGATGTTCTTTGCATATGCTAATTCCCAGGGTGAAATACTTTGCTTCTTTTAATTCATCTAATTAACTACTTCCTTTCATTCAATCTCAGCTTAAGCAACACCAGGGAATTATCTAATACACTCCCCCAGTATATATTATCTTAGAAGCGTGTAACTCCATTGCATGTTTTAGGTTGTCATTAGATATTTGCAGGACTTTTTATATCTTTATTTTCTCCAAAGACTATAAGATAGATGACACTACAGCTTGAGTATATTTGATTTGCATTTTGTCCAAAGTCCTTTGCAATTTCCTGGGCTAAATGTCGATTTATCATAAATATAAGTGGACTCATTAAAGTCCAATAGATTCCAAAGTGAAGGCTCAGTGTAGTTCATGGTAGTGGACTTGGTGATGGTCCGGTAAGGAGATCAGATGCCCAAGAGAAATTGTGATTTTATTTTTTCATATATAGTAAAAGCACATGTACAAGATTCTCAAAATAATGAGGCAGCATGACAAGTAGTTAAGAACATGGAGTTTAAAGTCAGAAAACTAGTGTTCGAAGTTTACCTGACCAACTTATTAGTTGACCTCAAGCGTTTTATTTCCCTTTGTTAAGATTTCCTTTTTCTTTTTTGTCACTTAAATAGTATTACAGCTCTATAATACTGACCTGCTTCATGTACTTTCATATATTTTAACAATAATATTTCATAGGTTTCCATCTTTTGCCTCATATTTTTTGCTATTTGCCTGTGTCTGTACCAACAGTGTTATTTTTTCTTCCCTTCTCCTCCTTTTAAAAACAGAATTGATTATTAAGAGCAGTTTTATGTTTGGTGGATAACTGAGAAGAAATTACAGAGGTATCCCGTAGAACTCCTCATCTCACTCATGAGCAGCCTCCCAAGTTGCCAGCATGCCTCACTAGAGGAGCACCCTTATACTGTCAGTTAACTGACACTCACACATCATTATCGCCCAAAGTTTATAGTTTGTATCATGATTTACTTTTAGTATTGTACATTTTATGGGTTTGGATTAATGTATAGTGACATATATCCCTCATTACAGTATCTTACAGAATATATTTATGGGTTTAAAATCCCTATGTGTTCTGCCGAGTTTTCTTTCTCATTCCTTAATCCTAGGCAACAATTTATCTTCTCTACTTTTCTAAATCTTTATAGTTTTTTAGAATGTCATATAGTTGACATCATATATCATCAATCCTTTTTGGATTGGCTTCCTTCACTTATTAATATGCATTTAAATTTCCTCCATGTCTTTTCATGGCTCATTTATTTTCAGTGCTGAATAAGGTTTTATTATCTGGATATATCATAATTCACTTATCTATTCACCTACGGAAGGGCATCTGGGTTGCTCCCAAGCCTTGACAATTGTGAATAAAGTTATTGTTAACAACTGTGTCAAGATTTGATGTAGTTGTCACTTTGCAAATTTGGGTAAATACTGTGCAGTTTGTTTGCTGAATCATGTGATAAGAATGCTTAGTTGTGCAAAAAACTGCCAAGCTCTCTTCAAAAGTGACACTAGCTTATACTCCCAAAGGCAGTGAGTTTCTGTTGCTCCATTCCTATATCAGCATTTGTTGTTCTCAGTGTTTGAGATTTTGCCCATGTTAATAGGTGTATAGTGGTATCTACCTCATTTTTGTACTAGCTTGTGGTAGTCAGATTTTACAAGGATAAAGATTTACTGTAAGATACATAATTTATAGTATGATTTTATGATGTTCACACAAAGAATCAGATGCAAAAGATTGCGGGAGATCTGTCCACACTCTAGAGACACAAAGAATCTAGCCGGGGGCTTGGACCCCATGGTCACATCCTCCATGAGTCCAACTGAAGGTCTAGATCCCTTGACAATTTCTCATATAAGTGTGTATCAAGGTTCTGCACTGAGAAGGCCCAAAGGTCTGTGGTGGAAGCTAGAAAGTCTGTGCCAGTGAGATGAAGGATCTGTGCCAGCAGGCTGAGGGATCTGCACTGGAGCCAGGAAGTGATGCTCGAGGTAGGTTCCAGAGCTTCCCTGAAGAGAACCACAGCTATCCTTAGTGACAGTAAGGACTGATGCTCCTCCAATGATGAGAACAGGTGAGTTCACATCAGAAAAGCCAGAGTGACATGCTTCTCCAGGAGAATCAACAA
>RJWT010010792.1:0-23850 GCA_004365215.1 Cuniculus paca | reverse complement strand
CTTGAGTGAGAGAAGCAAGGAGTAGAAGAGGAGGAGTTGGGGAGAAACTTGATTAAGAAAGGTGGGTGTGAGTAAATCTGGAAGGTGAAGTCAAGGGCTTCCTTGGGTAAATGAGGCTCCTGAGAACACTGTTGGAGGAGAGTCTGGGACTATATAAGATGAGAGGTCGCCAGAAGCATAACTGAAGAGCACGTTGGGAGAAGGTGCTTAATTTAACAGAAAAGCCCATTGTCAAGTAAAAAAGTCCAACAATGTTTCTTAAAATACAAATTTTAGGAAGGAAACTATGGGGCAAAGCATTATTCCATTAACAGGGAATTTCAGTTATTCAGTGAATCTATTATATTCAAATAAACTCATATCTCTGTGCAGATATTTATAGGTACTACAAGGCAATAAGAAGATCTAGCCCTGAATATCCTGGAGCTTCATGGGTTTTAGAGCTCTGTTCTTAACAGTATGTGTTTATTTCTCTCAGTTCTTTCCTTAAAGTTCGAGAATCTTGCCCATCACTGCTTATTTAATGATGGGCTTCAGTGATGGTATTAGTAGAAAAAGCTAAGTTTTGGTAGGGTTGTGATATTTGCATGAGATTATAAAATAGATTTATCTTTTGATATTGCGCTCAGTAGTATTCTAATTTTCTTACTGAAATCTTCTTTCTTATCTGATTAATTTGTTGCATAAATCCAGTTGCTGGTTTCCTGTCACGGAAGAGATGTTAAGAATGGCTCTTCACTTTACTAGTAAAGAGGCCTCTGTTTATGCACTGCAGCTGTTCGTGTAACCACTCGGTTATCACAAAGAGCCATAATGCTCAGGTCCAGAGTGGCATTTTTGATAATGTTTAAAGACTGGATTCAAGGCTGAGTTGGGCTTCTGGCAGGAGCCAGGTGGCATAATCAAACTGGTGTTATTTGAGGGAGTTAACAAGGGGCTGTTTACACTGGCATGTAAAGTTACCAGCAGAGAAGAGTCATTTTTACCACACCGTAGGTCAGAGATGGCGAACCTTTTAGAGCTTTCAGTGATAACAAACAAGTCACTGTGGCACACATGCCACAGGTTCGCCACCATTGCCCTAAGCCTGAAGGACCAGGGGGAAAATGGCTACTAGCATCTGGGAGGTGGTACCTATGGCATGTCACCTACCAAGAGGTGTGGTATATGACCAAGAGGTAGACAGGGGAATAAATAGGCAGTTTCAGAGTCTTCCCACATTGTAATTTGTAGGGACTTTCTATTGGCTAGACCAAATTGGAGGCCAGGGGAAGGAGACTATGGGAGTAGTCTTTACAGCTTGCCTGCCAGCACAGAACAGGGTCAGAAGGGATGCGGGTTGGGTGTGGAAGGAAAAGGGAGTTACAGCAAAGTCATTTCATGTCCACCAGCCTGGGATAGCTTGGGAGAGCATGTTGCAGTAGTGTGTTAAGGCCCAGCACAGTGTGTGTTGAACCACCTGTGAATGCATAGGTCCTTGTTAGACAGACCTTCAGCTGCTCAAACAGTCTCTATGTGGGTAACTTATTTGAGTATTAAATGACTAACCTCTTAATAAATAATCAAAACAGGATGGCAATTTTGTTGTTATAGATGAAGAAAAATCTTTCTTAAAAATTTTATTTTATTAAGAAACCTTCAGCCTGTCTCCAGGCATGGACTTACTTTCCTTGACCCAATCTATAAACAAGGAAGGACAGATGTGTGTCCACAAATGTTCACTCTATATCCTGTGTGAACATTTTATTTTTATGGTCATTTTTCTATGTCAGCAGAGATGAAGGCTGGCTTTGGGATCTGATGAGCTTTTCTCAGGCTAGAGACCAACCCCTGGGCTGGAGTAGACATGGAAAGGTTTAGTGAATGAGAAGTATGTGAACCGGGTCTTCCAAGCAGCATGGAGAGTATGATACATACTTGAAACAGTGATAAATGATACATGGGAAAGAACATAGTTTGTTGCTTCTTAGAGAAAATGCTGTACAAACTACTGCATGCTATTTATCTATGGATAAAGAGTCATCAGAAAACCAATAAATAGATATGCTCCTCTGAGGCCTTTTACTGTTCTCCATATATTCTAGAATGATTTCCTTAAAACTGGTCTTCAAAGGAATCTTACATCCTGCTTTCATGTATGCTCAGATAGTCATAGAGTTTGAGAACTGAAAATATTGAACCTCATCATGAATTCTTGTCAAACACTGCACGACCTTAATGTAACAGGCTGTTATGGTATCCATAGAGAAGCCATGTATCTCTACATTAACTTTCTAATGGATTTGATAATTTGACAAAAATGGCAACAGGCAGGTACTTACCTTTCATTCTCTTTAATACCTAGATCTCCACAAAATTGAGATAGGGAAAATCAGGTCTCAGAACAATTGAGTGATCAACTGTTGGTAGTAGTTCCAGAATGTGGTAGGGTAAGAATTTGCCTAGGCCTGAATGCCAGCAAAGGCTAATTTCCCCATTACACCAGGCAGTACTTTCACTCAACTTTACCTTTGTGGGACTATGAACCACAACGTGAACCATTAAATGTCATTTCTGTGCTGCAATTAAACACTATTTAATGCACATAATTTTTCAGTTTCCTCTGGGAATATGAAATTATGCACATATATATCTTTGTATATGTGTATTTCCTTCTGCTCCTAGTAGTAATAGTGACAATTTATAAAGCAAGTGACATGCTGTAATTTTGTTATATACGCAGGATGCAGTCCCCCCGCCCAGGACTGCTTCTATAAGCTTGTCAGCTCCTAGAAAATTCTTTGAATAATCTGTTCTGAGTTTTGTGACTATGCAAAAGTCAGCACAATGTTCTTTTGCCATAGCATGCAGTTTATTGTTAGTTTTAAATGTCCTTCTGTTTCCAAATGATATCTGCAAACGTGTTCTTTTCTTGTGTAATGTATTTTTGAATGAAGAATCAAGAATACAGCTGAGCTAGTGGGGGCTCTCTAAACAATGATCAGTGACATACCACCCTAGGACAGAAGAAAGAATAAACACATAGTAACAACTGTGCTCCTGAAGATGTCTCAGTTGAAAAATAACTGTGTGGTTTCTGAAAAGCGCCAAGATGATTGCTAATCCAGTCTCTCTTAGCCAGAGTTCTAGATACACTTTTATGACCTGGCTTAAACTAGCACTAAACAGTTAATTCATTAGATAAAATACGTGTATGCATGTGTAAATGTAGATATACACATTTATGCAGGTATACATACACACATATTCATAAGTATCTAAATGAATTTATCACCTCTGGCTTCTGCATTAGTACATTGTCAGAATATATACAGAAAGATTAAAGTGAGAAACGCATCTGTGTGAACATTTTATTTTTATGGTCATTTTTCTATGTCAGCAGAGACAAAGCAAAGTAAGAAATGCTAGCTATTGCCCTACACGTGGAGGGACTCAGAATGCTGAATTTTCTCACTTTAGTTCTGAATACCAGGAATTAGAGAGTTCATCCTTGGCATATGCACTCCTCCACTCAGCAAATGTGGAGTAGGGATCCTTTGCCAGCTGTTGGACATTATAGCCTTGAATTCTTTTGAGAGCTTTGGTTATTAAAAGAAATGAATTCAGTAAAGCAAGCAAGGATATGGGACATAAAAGCCATGTTTTCTGTGCCCCAAACTATCTTGTTGCCTGGTTGATATCCACACAGTGCTCTCAGAGGAATTAATTGCATGAAACACCTGTATGTGTGTAGTTCTCCTGCACAACTTCTGTCCTGCTAAATCCTTCTCTCGAGTTCAAAGGCACTCCTTTTCCATGGAGAAGAAAAAAATTTCATTTATTTCCATGATAGGAGAAGTAGTTATATAGAATTACCTCTCAGTGTTGGCCCTTGGCTTTTTAAAAGAAATGATCAAATGATGGATGTACTGGAGTACTTCAAAACAAATTTCAGGGATGACGCATGTGTCATTTGGTGCCCTCAGTATAACTCATAGGACTCTTTGATTTAAGGATCATCAGAAAGAGTTTATTTTTCTGACACAAGGAGAATTAATACATTACACTTTGTCCTCTTTGGCTTCTAGGAAGTAGAGACCAAATGCAAACACACAGCAGAGAACAGCCCTTAAGGGCGTTAGTATCTTTACTAGTCTCTCATGTGAAACAGGTTTTACTCAGTATCCTAAGAGCCTGATGCCTAACTAACTTGGCATAAGCCTCAAAAGGGCCATTCACGGAAGTAAACTGGGTAAAAATAATTTCATTTATGTAAAGAAAATTTCATTTTTGGGGGATTACTGGGAATTGAACTCACGACCTTGTGCTTGCCAGGCAGGTGCTTGTGCCGCTGAGCTAAATCCCCAGCCCCTTCAAATTTAAATAATACATTTGTATTAGTTTCTGCTACAGTTTGGACTTTGAATGTTCTCAGATACCCATTTGTTAAAGGGTTGGTCCACAGTGTTGTGCTATTGGAAGTTGGAGCCTAGTGGGAGGTTTTTAGGTCATTGGGGGTATCCTCTCAAAGGCGATCATGGGACCAAGTTCCCTTGCTCTTCTTCTATTCTTCTTCTTCCTGGCCATGAGGTAAACAGTTTTTAGTTTTACTCTTTTACACATCCAGTCATGACGTGTTGACTGACCATAAGCCCCAAACAGCAGAGTCAATCAGTTATGGTCTGAAACCTTCAAAATCAAGAGCAGAAATAAACCTTTTCTCTATGTAAGTTGGTTAGCACAGGTTTTATAGTGTCAGAAAGCTGACAAGCACAGATTCCTAGTATTTGTCCAAATAATTCAATCAAGCATAATAAACTGTTCTTGATTCTTTTTAAAGGAAATTCAGTTTCTAATTTCTAAAGTTCCAAGCTTTACATCTAGTTCATGTGGTTCTTACCTTATCCCTCTGGTGCCACAAAAGCCTTATCAAAATAGATGAAAAAGTCATGTCATTGATAAAAGTACAGATGTAAAGCTATTACTTTGGGACACCTTTTTCTTAAAAAATATTGAATTTTATTTAAAAAGATGTCTTTAAAATTGATTAGGTTATTTCTCCCCACAAATTGCATACTTGTCAGCCCTTTAATAATTCATAGTTAGGTTTAAAGCTTCTTTGCATAATAAAATTATTTTAATATTAGTGCTATTTTCCATATTATCTCTGATGAGGTTGCATGCAATAGAAAAAACTTTACATCTTGACACTGCAAAATGTTCGGCTCTAACCATACTCATAAGTGAAATAAACCAAACACACATGTGTAAACACTGCATTGTCTACTACTGTAAGAAACTGGAAGACTCAATAAGATAGAAAATTCCCGATAAATATGGAAAAAAGGTTCTGAAGTCCAACAGTGCTTTTATTCTTTGATTTGATTGGTTTAAGTACCTTTCCTACAATTTGATTGCAATATGTGAGAAAATAGGAGCAGCTGTTTTGAAAAATGGGACACTACGGTAGCCACCGCTGGTTTCTTGTTGGCCAACTTGATGGCCTGTAGTCCTCTTTTGTTTTACCTGGTTTTGTATTGCTTTGTTTTGTTTGAGTATTGTCTGCAAATGTATGAACAACCATTTTGAGGAAAGCAAGAGACACTGGGGTAACCATAGTTAATCTCCTGTTGTTATGTTTTGAAGACCTGTGTAGCTTTCTGTGTTCTGTTTTGAAATGCTGTATTGTGTTTGACTCTATTCTGTTTTCTTTTGCTTTTTTTTTGTTCTATTCTGTTTTGTTTTGTTCTATTCTCTTTAAAATAAAAAAAAAAGTTCGGCTCTATATTTAGATATGAGATTTTTATTTCTATGAGGCTTTGATCCCATGCTTAATGAGGTTTTTTGTTTGTATTCTTTCAACCAGTGCAGAGAAACCTGAAATGTTACAGAAATACTGCATTACATGCATTACAGAAATACTGTATTACAATAACAGCAATTCTTCATTAATTTCCTTCCATAGAAATCATGAATTATTAAAAATTGGAGAGATGTTGGTGGTCATTATTTCAGCTTTCTACATGGTTGCAAGAAGGCAAATTTCTGAATCTCTTAAGAAATTAATGTACAGAGCTTGTCATTACCGGATTTGTTCCAATTAATATGGAATAGAGTTAGATAGTTATAATCTTTGATCTGATCTCTAGTCTTTTGCTAACTGTGTCTAAACAGGGGGGAGGGAAGAAAAAGAGGGAGAATTGGGCACCTAAATTTTCTTAAATATCATCTAAATTAAAAGGTGCTTTGTTTTTAATCTACACTACTTAAGTTTTCTACATAGCTCTAAGTCTCAATTTTATTATTGGCAGGTAGGGATGATATCTCATATCTGTGGTTACCTGGACAGTAAAGTTTAATATAAATTTTATTCTAGGTCTTTCTGAATCTAAAGCCCATTGTTTTTCATCCTTTCAAAGATGATCGTATTAAATCTTATCTGTTACATCTTATCAGTGGCTCATACAGTGGTACTTTGGATCATGAACTTAATTCTTTCCACAATTTTGGTCACACAGTTCATTCCATGATTCTGGTTGCAACCAGATTGCAAACATATACAATACTATAATGAATTCTATGACCAGAATCATGGAAAGAGTTCAATTCATGAACTGAGATAACAGTGTTGTCTTTTGAGTTCAGTAATTTATGGGAGCACAGGGACTGAATATTTCTTATCCACTATTGTATATTAAATGCTCAGCAAAATACTTGGTATAAACGTGTGACTTATCATCATGCTACTTTCAAGATTTAGACAACTCGAAATCCTTCATGTACCACAAGTAAAGAGTGAACCCAACAGGGAAGGTAGAAACAGAAGCCCTGGAACTGGCTGTCAATGTCCAAAGGAGGTTAGGATGTGAACCCTCAGCTCCCTAACAAGGAATGGAGCTAAACCTCCATCCCACAGCACTCCTACTAAACTAACAGGAACCAACTTGACTATTTGCCAGTTTGACTTAATAGCCGAAAGCAAGGAACACAACACTTGAGGACGTTGTAGTTTTCTATAAATTTTCTTCCTTAGGGAGGAATATCTTCGTCTATTCTATTCTTTCTCAGTAGGTTTCTGCACTTGCTTTGAGTTTCCACTTTGCCTTCTATTCTTTTTACAAGGGACGCCAGACCTATTACAGATGGTCATTAAAGTGTCTTACTGCAAGATAAGTGGTACTTGCAGGAAGGTGTGAATGTGAGTGTTGATAGGCATGTTGGATTTAGTAGAGCTGTTTCCCTTAAATTATCTATTTCATTTGTTTCACTGCCAGCTGAAGTTGGTTTAATCCCTGCTGATTCATTTCTAGATGTTGTGTTACAAATGCCAGTATTTACCACCATAGTTTGGTCTCTTTAAATTTCTTAGTCCATCATTTCTTTATCAGCTTTTTGTACCACTAACTTTTATGTCACACAACTTTTGTCTTATTCACTAAGAAAGGTGCTCTATATAGGTTATAGCTAGTCATGTTGGTTCTACTCCACAAAGTACTAAGTATCTACTATGCACCAAGCGTGAGTCTGGTAAATATTATTAAAAAGTACTGTAGGTCACTTTCTTACCTCAAAAGAGTTTACTGCCACAGAGATGCTGCTGCTTGAGGCCACCATCAACTTTCCACATTTTCCTTGAAAATGTGAAATGCCACATGCAGGCTGAGATGATTACCAGGGCTCAGGCCTGAGAAACTGTCATGCTTCTAAATCAAGCGCCATGGATCGTGTCCTTTATTCTGCACAGTAGTGGGCCAAAGTGTCGGGTGGTGTTGCCTTCATCTGTAAATCTGGCTACCTGCCATTCTCTCGAATGCCGGAGAGTTGCCCATCTCTGTTATATTTTTGGGAATATGCCTGGCAGAGATCTCTTTCATGTCCCAGCAAAGAAGCACTCTGCATTCTCTAACAGGAGTTCAAACATTTTCCAAAAACAGAGTTCATAAAATTCATAAAACAAGCCAGCCTTTCTCGTAAGCTGTGCGACCATGTGGGGCCCGGGAAGAGAAAGAAAAGTCAGATAGCAACTCCTGAGAATCAGCCATGTTGGGACTGGGAGGAGCCGATCAATGAGCCAACTAGCCAGCCTTTCTGGTAAGCCACACAGATATGCGGGACCCAGGAAGAGAAAAGTCAGTGCCTCCTGTAAGCCTACCAGTGTGCAGGCTGAAAATCACCAAACCCTCTCACCCCATAAGCCACCAGCTGGTTTGGAGGTCAGCCTGAGCGGATAGCAACTGAGGTACAAAAAGCAACTGAAAGACTGTATTGGGTTGAATTTACAGGCATGGGGTTGACAGTCTGAGCAAGTATAGGGAGGATAACAATATGCAATATGGCAAATATGGGGACTTTTTTCTGTCTTGTTTTTGAAGTCTAATAATGTTCTTACTGTTTCTTTTTTTTTTTTTTTTTGCTTTATTCAATATTCTGTTTCGATTGGTTTTATTCTGTTTTGTTTTGGTCTGATTTTGCTATAACTGATGGAATGGAAAACGGGTGTGAAGATAACAAGATATACTATAGTAGCCATTGTTGTTTTCCTATTGCTTTGATGTTCTGTACCAATTGCACTGCTGTGTTTTGATTGGATTTATTCTGTTTTGTTTTGTTGGATTTTACTATCTTTGAAATTTAAAAAAAATCTAAATTAAAAATAATTCATAAAACACATGGAAGACCTGCACAATGGGTGAGTCCTACTGGGCAAGATAGATGAAGGTAATAAGCTCTGTTTAAGGAAGAATACTTTGAGCTACTCTTGAGTTTGAAGAGTGTGGACATACATTCCATAATGTATATGTGGGACTTCTTCTCTTGGTGTCAAAATATGAAATAATTTAAGTCGCAGAAGCTGAATCATTGCAACCATAGTCTGAATCTGCAGACAGCTGTTCTTTTTTTTTTTCTTTTTTTTTGGTTCCGGAGATCAAACTCACAACCTCGTGCTTGCTAAGCCAGCTCATACACCACTGAGCTAGATCCCCGGCCCTTGTTTTTTTGAGACAGTGTCTCACTATGCCATTCAGGCTGGCCTTGAGCTCACTTTGTATCCCAGACTGGTCTCGAACTCACAATGATCTTCCTGCCTCAGCCTCCTGAGTGCTGGGATTGCAGAAGTGCAGCACCACACCCAGCAGGCAGCCGTTCTTAACTACCACATGAGTCTCCAATTCCTTTGAGATACTTCACTTAAGGGAAATTCATCTAGATACACATTTTTACAAATTACCTTAGGAAGGGCGCAGCTTACCCCTGCCCCCACATGAAGAAATAACACGTCTCAGTGTGATGACTCGAGAAAAGAACCTGGCTGGTTTAGTTTCACTTGTGTTAAACATTTTTTCTTCCTCTAGAGCACCATCTAAGCTCTACTCTAACCTTGTTTTGCAACAAAGCCTGCAGTAAGAGCCCACTCAGCAAAGTCTCAGCAGGCGATTTTTTAGTTCAGAGTGTCTGTGAAATGATTCAAAATGCAAAACAACTCTCAGATACTACATTCAGTCATTTATTTTTTCATTATTCTAGTATGTTTGGATCGTGAAAAATAAGTCACATTAACACAAACCTATACATTGAAGAATAGATACAGATAGATAAAGGTACTTAGGGAGAAGCAGTGTATAGTAATACATCATCAAGCCTGCTCTGAAAGTATAAGACACTTTTATTTGACAGGTAAAACCTTTGCAATTTTAGAAAATTTTGATAGACTAAGGCTATGCTATTTCAGTTTAAAATGGAAATGAGAATACATATTGTCTATCTGAAAGTTTCTCTCTTTTATTTTTCACTATATTTCAAATGCGGTAGGCCAGGATGTACCTTGTAGAATTGTGCTGAGAGGAAATCACGTTGGATGCAGCATGCTGGGATCTTTACAAATGCTGCCTCTGAACCCCAGTTTCCTCAGTTGCATGTGACAGTAATGCTGTAGTCCCTGTGTTGCTGTTTTGAAGGCCAGAGAAACCAAAAACCGAATTTAATTCTTCAAATTACTGTTCATGCAGTTGTTTTTAAATTGTCTGTCATTTATCCATTCAGAGGAAATTTTGGTGTATCCGAATTCTATCTTCCTCTATATTCATCATCATTTGTATTCTTTTATTCAAGGAGCTAGAAATAAGGTTAAGAATTTGAGACTGATTATTGTGTCGAGATGAAGTCTTGATAGTTTTCAAAATTAGGCAATCCTGAAGTAAACAATTTCTTGATTTTTCTGAATCCAAAATCTTTGCAGTAAATGCCTGTGTGATTTGGCCCCCTCGACTTCCTGCCTTTGTCCCTTTCCTACTTTCTACATGTTCCAGTCACGCTGACCACTTTTTGTGTTTCCTCATGGAGCAGGCTTCTTTCCACTTTAAGATCTGGGCCTCTGTTCCTTTGATTCTTTGCTTGGGTCATTCTGTCTCATCGTTTAATCTGCCTGTTCAAGCACCACTTACTTAGAGAGATGTATGGGGCTACCTGCCCTTCGTAGTCACGGACGTCTCACCTAATTGTATTGGCTTCCTGGAATTTATGACTATCTGAAATTATGTTTTTCACATGTGTATTGCCTATCTTCTCCCTCCAAAATGTAATTTGCTTGAGAAAAAAATGCCTTGTTGGGAAGTCAGTGACAGAAATTCCATACTGGATGTCAATTATGGCTTGTTGAATGGATGAATGGACTTTAGTCGCAATGAGATTACAGGAGGATAACCAGAGATTTTGACTTGTGATTCCAAATTAGGAATTTGTTCATACTAATGAATATTAAAAAATTAAGAATAGTGAATATTACATAAGAATTAGCAAAATTCCAGGTATATAGCTAATTAGATATTTCAACTGTTTTATATGATTTAATTCCTACAACTCTGCAAGTAGGTATTATTATTTCTCCAAGTTTACAGATACACAAATTGTAGGCCATGGAGGTTAAAGTGCACCAGGCTTCACAAGTAAGATTCAGATGCAGGTAGTGGAGCCAATGCTCTCTATTCCCAAATAGAAAGTGTTTAATAAATACAGCTTTTTCTGTGTGCTCAGCACTGAGCTGAATTGTCCCTATGCCTTATATCACTGCGTCCTGTCTTCAAGGCTATGAGGTAAGCACTGTTCTTATGCTTGTCTGAAAATGGGGAGGCCGAGACTTGGAAAGCCTCGGCAGCTTGCCTAAAGTCCCATAGCTACCTAGAGATGGAAAACACATTTAAATGTAGATAAATGTGACTGTAAGATCCATAATCTTCTATGTCCTCTCCATATCACAAGAGCACGTGTGTATTTCCATGTTAGTGCAGTCATTGTGAGGTTTGTGGAAGAGACTGGATTCATCTCCCTTCTCAAAGCATCTCCACTGGTGTAAAGAGGGTCTAGCCAATGAGCGTCCCTCTTAAGATTGCTCTCCTTGTGTCCCATAGGTTCCCATGTGTCATGTAGGCATTGTCATTTGCTTCTGGAAATTATTTAATTTCTTTATTGATTCCTTCTGTGACCCACTGTGTATTCACGAGTGTGCTATTGAATTTCCAGGTGTTTCTAAATATTCTGTGCTTTTTTTCGGGTACTCAATTTCTATTTTTGTTGCACAATGTTTTCATAGTAAACACAGGGTGATTTTGATTATTTTATATTCACTTAAGCAGGGTTCGTGGAAATATGTGATCCACTTTGGAGAAAGTTCCATGTGCTGCAGAAAAGCATGTATACACTGTTGTAGTGGAGTAGAGCACTGTAGATATCCAAGACATTGGTAGGAAAATGGATGTATTTAGAAAATATAATGTTAAGAGAAACAAATCAGACATAAACGCTTAAATGCTATATGGTGTTTCTCATTTGAGTAACCCAAAATACAAGTAAAGAGCGAAACAAAGGCCTAATAGAAGGAAACAGGGAAGCCTTTTGCCAATGGGAAGGAGTTCAGGAGACTGAGGGCGAGGGAGGGAACCAGGGGAAAGGGAAGTAGACACTTAAGATGTCACTTACATGTACCAAATACCCACAACGAATATAAACTTTTTATGTCATGAAGATGAACTAAAAAGAAGAAGAGGAAGAGGAATGAGAATGGGGAAAGGGGATTTAGAAAAGGAAGGAGGGAGGGTGGTAGGAAAGTAAAGGAGATTAGAGATGTGTTATGTACATACACCTACTCCCTAAAGTGAATGTAAAGTTCATTTACTGCAAACAAGTACTAATAAAATAAAAGTAAATTAAAAAGAAGGTATATACATTTCTTAGCTACAGATTCCATAATGACTATGGACAGACCCACTTAGAGAAAGGAAGAGGGAAAGCAGAATATATATCAGTATAACCAACTGATGTTAAGGGATAATATAGTTGGCTAAATGTCTATTTCTTCAGAAAGAGCATAAGAGTAAAATTTAGAAATTTGATACTTGTGAAAGGGCAATGTTGGTTTCTAAAATGAACTATAAAGAATTGTGTATTTTAAAATATACCTAGGTCCAATTGCAGTGTGTGAAGTTTATCGCTATTGTGTTGATTTGAAATTTCTTATCAGGTTTTTTTGTTTTGTTTACATTGAGTACATCCGTAGTGACTCAGTTCTAGCACAGCAAAAGCCGTCTACAAGAATGATTTGATGTCATTGCTATATTTTGCCTACTATTTAGTTGCATCTCCATAGGTTTGCTTTATTGATCACATATGCAAAATCAATGTATTCACATGCATTATTACCCTGGCTTTAAACAAAACACTTGTGTGAGGAATGATGTGTGGACATACAAAGATTAAACCTTTCTTCTTTAAAAATTTTCCCAAACCATTGACACCAGTTGGTTTGACAAAAAGAAAATGAGTTCAACCAATACTACTGACCTCTACTATTTCACAGAACTCTTATTATGAGTGCTTTTATTTATGCAATCTTATGTGATCCTATCAGAGCCTGTATTTGATGTTCACAACTGCCCAAATGTGTGGGCAGCCCAGATATTATTAAGCCACTTTACAGATGAGAAAATTGAGGTTAATAAGAGTTTAAAGAGCTTGCCCAGGGTCAGGCAGCTAATAAACAGCAGAGCCAACACCTGAACCAAAGTCTTTGGCCTAAAAGTTACACCTTTTTGTGCTGCCCACACCTCTTCCTTGTCGAAGAGAACCGTTCAGTGGTGAGAATCCAGATTTTCTTACTGCCAGGCTGGCTTCTGGAGGTTGGAATTATGGGGCCTAAGACGTCATGTTCTTTACCCAGTGCTGATGCGTGTTTGTTATTCACTGGATGTCTGCTCTGCTTGCTTAAAGCCTATGAAAGTAGTGAGTAGTCCCCATGGACCAGGACTAACATTATATGTTGTTTAACATCTCAAACTTTTATCCTGTTTCCTCTAGAACCTCCTGACAGCTTCTTCCTTCACCTAGAAGCAGGTGGGGCTGGCATTTCACCGTGACTCATGGTTCGTCTGTCTGGGTGCTCTGGGACCCAGAAAATATTTTATTTCCCAGACTCATTCTTTTCTATGTCATTGTCTTTCCTGCTGCCCCCACTTTTATGGTTTCTTTGAGGTTGTGAAAGAGTTGGAAACTTTCTCAAACATAAATGTTTATTCAGGGAAAGGGTTTGACAGATAGGTGGCCCCGTGACTTCAGCAGAGCACACCCAGAACGCAGCCAATTTAAGGTATCAGGTATTCAGCAGTCAGTCAGCAGCCTGAGGCTCTGATGGAGTGGGGTGCACTCAGGACAATATGGACTACTTGTGCAAGAGGGTTAAGTATCCTGTTGAAACCTCGCCGACTGGTGCCGGGTCCTGGCCAGTGCAGAAGGCAGTAATTACTTGCCTTTCATGTGATCAGAAAGAGTGATGCTTATTTCATACCAGCCCAAAACAGCAGGTAGGTGGTTGAATAAAAATATGAATAATCGAACTTTTCAGATAGAAACAAAACATTCCCATTGATGTGTAAAACAGAAATAAGCTGAACCAATCTATCTTTTCATCTTAGACATATGAATTTGGCCTTTCCAGTCCATGAGATCACGATGCTACTACTCTGTCATGCTCTAGCTGTGGCTATCATCCAGGTCTTTCTCGTGTCAGAGAACCAGGCGTTTGCCAAGAACATCAACTTCTACAATGTGAGGCCTCCTCTTGACCGTAAGTAGTGGTTGCCTTTCTGCTTCACATCCTGGAGGTATCAGAGTGCCCATGTGATGCTCTCTTTCCATCTACCATAATGTGGCCTTTTTCTGGAAAAGGTTCTAAGCTTATACTTAGAATAAAACAGAAAGACTTTCTTACTTCTGTGGGGAAGGGCTTAGTGACGAAGTTTTCTTTATTTCTTTAAAATGCTTTGCCCTCCTGCAATAATCTTAAAAGGTTTCTTGTTTTAAAAACTCTTTTGAGGGCCAGGGATTTAGCCCAATGCTTGCCTGGTAAGCGCGAGGTCATTGAGTTCAATCCCTGGTACCAAAAAAATTAAAAACTTCTGAACACTGACCCTAATCATGCCTAGGCAGAGAAAGGTCAGCCTTTGTTGATCTCTTCATTGGAGGATATTAGCTATGGGAAGATTGGGTATAAATGATATGCTCATTCTTTCAAATGGCCTTTAACAATTCTGAAAACAGATTAGAATGTTTGATACTTGGAGGGGCATATGATGCAGATTTTTGCTGTTATCACCAATTAGCAAAGCTTACATACAATTCATCTTTTGGGCTGGGGATTTAGCTCAGTGGCCTAAGCACCTGCCTGGCAAGCGTGAGGTCATGAGTTCAATCCCCGGTGCCAAAACAATAAATAAATAAAAAATAAAATAAAATTCATGTTTTCCATTACTAGTTTAAAAATAGGCAAATATTAGTGTATATTATTTCTAGGATTATATATGTTAATGTTTTATATACATATGTGTACATCTGTGTCTATATACACATATATCATAAGTCCTTCTTTCTCTTCTCTAACATACTTTGTTAGGGAGAGATTTTTTATAAATAATGATTTTGTATATGTAAAGGACCATGGTTCCCACTCCTGGAAGAATATCGAAATTATGGTGAAAGCCTTTAAAATGACATATCCCTAAGTAACTTCTCCAAAGTTTCAATAATCAAGAGGGAAGATGTAGAATATGTTTTCTTTTCTTTTTCATTTTTAAAAAGTTCTCCTGACACCATTGATACATAGCTGCCTATATTCTACTCCTAAAAGAGGTATATGTTTTACTGTTCTTTACTTTGCGTTTCCTATATTTTTCAGGACACTCAGTTATATATAGAAGGAAGTAAAATTTATTCATGACCCTAATATTCAAAGCTATTCTCTTAAATTTTGGAGTATTCTAGTGTTTTTTCTATGTAAGTGTATTTAAATACATAATTTAGTGGGACCACACAAACTTAGCTTTCTGTTAGTTTTTACCATTTGTACTATATTTTAAATATTTTTAATGTCTTTGAAAATATTTTAATACCTTTCACATTTTTAAAACAATTATATGACTGGTCTTAGCATACTTAACCATATCCCCATACTTTATGTCAGAAAAAAACACAAGCAAGTTAAATGTTAATTTCATTGAAAATCTTTGAAAATGTACTTTTCCCTTTGATTCACAATAATTGTTGAATAGATTTTCCATAATTATATTTACGAGATGAAAAAGCTGTACCAGTTTATACTTTAGCCATTTATTCATCAGAATTGACTATTATTTTTTCAATCTGTACAGATTTAATAGGTAAAAATGGATGTCATTTATTTACTTACCTACTTAATAAATTTTTATACATAAGTCAAACAAATATATTTGCAACATTTAATTTCACATCTGCTGAACTTTAAGATTTACTCTTTTGCTTAGTTTAATGCACTAATACATATCCTCCCTTGAATCTGAAATACCCACTGCTTTTTAATTTTCACTCTAATTTCTGGTTATGTTTCTGGGTTGGTTGGGATTCACCTTGACCTTTGACTGTTTTGTTCTCCGGAACTGAGAGAATCAAAAGTTATATACAGAGTCGTATGGCCTGGTTATACAGAAATGTCAAATTATTTTATTTTTATTTTCATGTCTATTAAAATATTAAGATACAAGGCAAAAAAAAAAAAAGGCATTGAAACAAGAAAGAACTAGTTGTCCTCAATCCAAACTGTTAGCAGTTCAGAATTTTTCCTTTCCTTGATGCTTTGGCCTGAGCATAAGGGCTTAAGAATTACTACCATCCTTATTTTAAACATTACATTCCTGTTCAAAGCCTAATGTTTTGACGACTGACATAAATTAACATACTTTAAATGAGATGACTTGTTTGAGGTTAGAGGTAGCCGTAATGGGAATGTATATGGATGGAAACTAGCAAGATTTGATGGGCTGGGGACCCTACTAGGTATTGTTCTTGCCTCACTATGCCTCACTGTACCTCTCTAAGTCATGAAGACCTCCATTGTTACTATTATAATTATTGTTATATTTCAGAAGTTAAAAAATCACACACTGATTAGTGAAAAGGAGAAAACTCTAGCTCAGGTTAATCTGAGTTCTTTTCAGGGATTGATTACCACCTTCACCTAATTCTTTCAAGCCTCACTTATCTCAAAATATAAATTGTAATAGAATAATACCAGAGATTTTTAAAACTGATTTGTGAAATCATTTTTGTTACTCTATATAGGAATTTCAGAACTACCTAGAGAAGAGGGAATCAAGAAAATGTCTAAAAGCTCGATGGGTAAATCCAGTTCCCTAAAAACAGAAATTCTCTAGTACATGTTACTAATTTTGCGTCCTATTTAATGCTTGAAACCTTTGTCTTTTTTAACCTATTTTACTTCACATTTTCCTTTAAAGCCACACCATTTCCAAACAGCTTCAAGTGTTTTACCTGTGAAAATGCAGGGGATAACTATAACTGCAACAGATGGGCCGAAGACAAATGGTGTCCACAAAGTAAGTGTGCCCAGTGTGGAAAACTCTTTTATGAGCTCACAGTCATTTTGGTCCCTGCTGACTTGCCTGGAGTGGAGCTTCCTTGTGTAGCATCCCGACAGATGAATCATGTTCTGCAGGAGTGAGAGATGTCTTCTAAGGGCCTACCTAGACATTAGACTCTCCTGAGAGAACGAGAAAACTGGTACCATAGCTCCAGTTTGCAGTTGTATATACCTCGAGGAAGAATTTCTTAAATGATATTTACTAGGGAAAATGAGTAGACTGCAGTGTTGACTAAAGCATTCTAACAATTTCAGAAATGCTTGATGATACCTTTGAAAAGTCATACTTACTGGCTTAAAGCAAAAGAAGGCTTCTGTACTCTTCAGCCACATTCATGCTTGGGGAACTTGTTCATTCATTTAACAAACATTTGGGTATTTTTTTTCTTCACTTTGTTTAGTTCACTGTTATATTTTCAGTGCCTAATTCAGTACTTGACTCTTATTAGACATTCGATAAATATTTGTTGACAGATTGAATGGATGTCTTTGACTAGATGGTCAGGGACATCTCTGAGTATACATTAGAACTAAGACTTGAATGACCCAAACATGCCAGCCAGGCAGAGATCTGTAGGAAAAATATGCCAGGACAGAAGCTTTAAGGTTCAAGAGTCGGTTCAGTACCTTCAATGATCAGGAAAAGACTGGGTCCTGTGTTGTAGTAGGAGGTGAGAAGAAGAACTGGAAGGGAAGCACAGGCAGGGGTGTGCAGGCTCTTCTTTTTCTGATGGAGAGTGGACTGCACTGTAAATGTGACGGGAAGGCAGTGGAGTTTTGAGCAAAGGAGTACAGGATGCTAGTTGGATTCTAAAATAACGCTCGGGCTGCTGCGTGGAGAATGGGTGGCGGAGCAAGATGCAGACTATCATTATCTTCAAGAAGAAGATGGGGATTTGGACTGAGTTGGTAGGAACAGAAAAGGCAGGAAACTGAATGATTTAAAATAAAAGTTGAGGGTAAAGCAGAGAGAATGTGCTGACATAAGAAAGTTGAAAAACTACTTAGAGCTTTAAGGAGTTCAGGCTGTTCACAACTTAGGGTATACTGGTTTGTTTTGTTTTTTAGATTTTCAGGTGTAAAGCTAAGAAAAACAAATAGAAAATCAGACTCAGAATTAGCGATTGCTAGTCTGTATCTACTCTTTCCTTGAAAATTTGGGAGTTTCACCATGTTATTTGTAGCAGTGAAACAATATAATTTTTCTAGATAAAGAATCTGTGGAACCAATAAGTACTACACAGTGGAGACTTCTATAAGGAGTGAGAATCTGATGTCATAAACTAACACATTGTGCTAATGACATATGTATGGTTATTTTCTTTCTTTTTAAGAATAATTAATTGCCAAAATATTTTTATTTTGCATTTCTGTGGACGATTGACCTTAGATGGCATTTGTACTTGTGAGTCTGTGTGCTTGTGTAATTTTGTGCATTTGTTTCTACACGTCCACAGAAATTCATCTTAGCTATTTCGAAATTTTCAAGGGTGGCTAATAACTCTTGTTCCTAACTGATTTCAAAGGGTGGGTATTGTTCTCTAACAATTTGCCTTAAATCTCCCTAAAACGTGAGTAGAAGGATTACAATAGCTGTAAATTGGGGCACTGGCTGCCAACCTTGTAAGCCTTAACTTTGTAAATCGTACCAGAAACTCTGTTCCTTCTAGGGCTGTACTTAATACTCCAGTTCGTCATTCATAACTAAATCCATTTTAACAACCAGGCAAGGAACATGCAATGGCAGTTTCTGGGGTTTAGAATCTCACTTCAGTGGAAGCTGTAACTTTCCACCACTAAGACAGTGTTAGAGATAGAGAAAGTGGAAGAATCGCCTCTGCCGTATCCACCCTGAGAAGCTGACTCTCAACGAGATCAGCACAGAATGACCCGACATTTCAGCACTGTGTGACAGCTTACTCTTGTCTATATGCCAGTCAAGTCCCAAAGAAACCAACCATCTGGAATTATTACTGAGGGTGGGATTTTTTTCCTTTTCACTTTGTCATTATTTATGGGAGTGGTAATCAAGCATTTCTTGGGGAAAAGGAGGCCTGAAACTATTGTTCTTTGTCATCTTAGATTTCCTTTTCTCCACATAGTTTCACTCCTGTGGTCTGTTGGTATTGTGAAAAGAAGTTCTCTATGTAACAGGATATGACAGGAGTGATATTTCTTGTTTTATTTACCCCATCTTTGGTGCTGAGTTGTTTAGGCTGCTTTCACATATGTGACCTTCTGAATGAATGCATGCACCTCCCACTGTTTGAGGCTTGGTTGTTTACAGTATAAGTTGAAATGCCTTTTCTAAAACACTTTGTGGCTCCCTTTCTTCTGAACATTCGCTCTTTTGTAGCACATTCTGCAGCACTATCTAGTTCAATATTAAGTACCCTGGGGGGCAGCATAATTTTCTGATGAAGAGCACATACTCTAGGAAAGTGCCTCAGCTGGAATACTACCTCCTATCTATGTGACCTTTCTGCCTTTGTGGCCATGAGCTAGAAGCTATTCCTCACTCTCTTTATCTATAAGTGAGGATGCTAGTGTGGGCTCTCTTAACCATTATGGTGAGGATTAAATGTACCCGGCTGATGGTACATACCCAATATGTGTTTGCTTTTTTGTATATTATGTAATGCTTACCATAACCCTATCAAGATGTGAGCACACGTACTATCATTAATTCATCAAAAAGATAATGAGCCCAAAGCATCTAACATGGCTGATTCATTGTGACAGAGGTAGTTCCATAAGCCCAGTCTTGCCAACTTCAGTCCCATCTTTGTTTTCCCCCATAAGTGACGTTCCTGTTGTGGGCCCTGATCAATAAACTAAAAAGCATTTCCTTGGCTTTGGATGGCTATAGACACAGAACCAAAGCATAATATCCTAGGATGTTGAATGAAATCACTTTCTTGGAAGAACCCCCAGTAATAACATACATGTGATTAAAGTGATAAAGATAATTCTATATAGATATGACTTAACGTGGTACGATTGAAGCATACAGTTAAGGTTTAAATTTTTAAAAAGTTATTACCATAAAGGGAATATTGGTATTAATACCCTCTCAAAATACTCTCCTTGCTTTGAACAGATGTATTTCATTATTCTTTCCACTTTCTGAAGCAGTTCTGGAAGTCCTCTTTAATATGCATCTTTAGTTGTCTTGCCTTGATGTCTTGAACTGATTCAAAAGATTTAACTTTCATAGTCATTTTGACTTTGAAGAAGAGGCAGAAACTGCATAGGGCCAGATTTGGTGAATAAGTGGATTTGGGACACACTGTAATGTTTTTTATGAACCTATGTTTCTATTGGTTTCCTTCTCTCCTTACAGCAGCATTCTTCAAAGGCACTCCAAAGGCACTCACAAAAGAGGACTTCCAGAACTGTTTTGAGGAGGGTTAATGAAAGTGTATCTTTTATTGTAATAAAAATTTGAACAGTCAATGTATTTTTGAACATACCTCATATACAGAGCAGGAAGTGGGTGGGAAACAAACAGTTAATCAAAAAGCAAAGAAAAATGGAAATATACTGATGAAGAAAAGTCAAGCAGTTTGGAAGGATTATAACTTGAATAGGAATTAGATGAGAAAGGAAATGATCATGATATATGATTGGAAACCACATCTTTTAACTACCATTTGCTGCATAACTTGTAAGATACAAATGTGTGATGATGTGGCAAGTACTCTGGCCCATTAACTTTTCACTCACAATTTTCATCTGATTTTGAAGTTCTAGAACAAACACTTCAGAGGGACAGAAGGAGACCAGTCACATAAACTCTTGCATGTTCAATGAGCAGACCCATGGTTTTGATGAAAATTTTGCTCATTGTTTTCTCCTCTACTTTAGTTGATGCCAAAGGATGAGTGCCTGTTTATCTTCATTTTCAATACGCATGCACACACACATACACACACACACTTCACAAACTGATGTCTTCACAAAATTTTTACCTAGGCCAGTGATGGCGAACGTCTTAGTGACCAAGTGCAAACTGCAACCAAAACCCACTTATTCATCGTAAAGGGCCAACGCTGCAATCAAACCTGAATACTGTTTAGAAAACACAACTCAATTAGAACCTTTTGCCTTTAAAAAAAAAGTGACAAGCATGTCATAGGTTCATCACCACTGACCTAGATATTCCAAAGTCCATTGCTATTGTATTTCTTACAAAGGAAGCTAAAGTTCATCCTGAACTTAGGTCGTTTCTCAGTGTGACAATTGAGAGGTCTGTTTTGCAATGTGGTAGATGGAGTAACTTTATTTATTTATTTATTTTTATTTAGATACACAATATTGTTTGACAGTTCATCACTTCACCAGCCATGGAAGAAGTACCTCTATCACCAAAAAATGTGCCTCCAAAAATGAATGTCATTTTGTGGGTTGCCACCACAGCCAAGATTCTGAACATACGGTAAAGATCATCGAGCATGTGCATGCATAAAGTTATTGTCTGAAGTCATAAAGATCGTTGTGCATGTTCACGTGTAAAGTTACTATCTAAAATCATATGCTGGTGATGGTAAATTATGCATCATGGAAGAAGCAGGAAAGATAAACAATGTTGGACATATTTATACTTTAAAGAAACACACCATTATAATGCTTCAACAGAGACTAAGAGAAGTTAAAGACTTTCTACTCTTTAACAAGAAATAATGTTACTAAAATGAATGATAATGCTCAGATTCCAGAGTTAGAGCCCAGACCTCAGGCTCTCAGTGAATGGTCTGAATCCAGCTCTGATAACTAAAGGATAAACCAACCACCAGAGGATCATGAACACTACAGACCCCGGCTCATGTGCTTTGTTTCTGGCTAGAAATCACCAGGAACACCACACAGGGAAATTAGAAGGTAGAAAGAGGGAAATAGTGCCACAGTTTACCAAGGAAACCTGTCTTGCTTGCTCAAAGGAGGAAGTGAGAGTGTGACAGATTAGTCTCAGGTTAATATAATGAACTGTATTTTGGTTATACTTGAAGTTTAATTTTCTTCGTCATTCTAAATGAGTATTTTACTCTTTTATGTGCCTGGAATCCTGAAATGTTTGAGAATAAAATTAGTTGAAAGTATATTAATTTCATAAAGTTTTAGAATCTGATTTAGCCTATAAGTATAGAAAATGGTCCTGACATCAGTGGTTGTTAGCTCTGGCTACAGTAGATCATCTGGGAAGGTATCACCAGGTGTGGTGTGCAAAGGTAGGTGAGCCATGCCAGACCATCTGAAATAACCTCAGGGTAGAGGTCCTGGGCATAAGATCTTCTAAGAAATTTCCTAAAGATGGATCTGATGTGCAGCCAAGGTTGAGAACCACTGAGGGTAGATGCTTAGAGTTGACGATTATACATCGCTTAGTCATTCTGCAAGCCTTTATGAATGGCTGGGTGTTTCAGGTCAAGGATTGTTCCAGGTGTGCACTGGTACTATGAAAAGAGATTCGTTTCCTTGGAAACAACCTCTGAAAATGCGTTGTTAGAGACTCAGCCTTTTTTTCCCTACCACTCAGCAGTTGTAATTAGCAGACCATTGCAGCAGTGATTATAGGAATCAGGTGTGAACACAGGCAATAGAGAATCATTATTATTACCTAACAAGTAATACTGAGAAAGAAAATCAATGACTAATTCAAAAGGTTCTCGGCTTTCTATTTTGTCTCAGTGTTTTTCCTTAGAAACCTTTAGATTTGGTGACTCAATCAAAAGCCTTATTCAGTTTACCCTCCACTTGTTTGCCTTGCTTATGCTTGAGTCTGATGCAGATAAAGGATGGTTAGGAAGGAAAGACTGTCAAATGATTTTACCCTCAGATCCACTGCAGGGGAAGGGCCCAAAGGCCTGGTGATGTGCAGACTTATTCATTTACTCTAATTGGCTGCTTCAGATGGAGCTGAAGCAGTCTTTCATTTGCTTTTCTGTGTTTTACCCTTTCCTTCTTCCTGTCATTCACTCTTCCCTTTCCACTTTCTTTTTAACAGGAATGCAGGTCTTGCTGCGAAGGAATGATCTGCAACGTGGAACTGCCCACCAACCACACGAACGCAGTCTTCGCTGTGATGCATGCTCAGAGGACGTCTGGCAGCACTGTCAGCATGCCCTACCTGCCGGTGTTTGCCTGGGTCTTCATGCTTCCACTGCTATGATGTCACCTTTCTTCGGAGAGGGAGAGACCAGCCCTCTAAAGCACAAGGCAAAAACTGTGTGAACACTTGAGTGAAGATCAATCTTGTACTTGGTGAAGATGGCAGAAACCAGTGATTTGCTTTGCTAAAATGCTCTTGCATGAGATCATGGCACTGAGAATGGGGGCTTGGTAGGGACTGAAAGGACCTGAGTTCCATGCTCCCTGGTCAAAGAGGGCTGCATCCTGTCAGTTCTGCAGGAAATATCCTGCCAGTATTGTCGACAGGTGACAAAAGCCTGGCTAGTCTTGACTTGACCAGGCCTTTAGCTGAAAGGACTTCTTGACCTCACTGACTCCCTCAAAGGTTACCTGGTCAGACTCTCTGGTTTCTGTGGTTAGCTCTGAATGTCTCTGCAAAATCTTACCCACTGGTGAGAAAGCAGTATCTGCATTATGTTAGGCAGCCTGACATAATCAACTCATAAAGAGAAAAGGTTTATTGTGGCTCTTGGCTGTGAAGGTTTCAGTCCATGATCAGTTGTTACCTTTGGGCCTGTGGCGAGGCAACACACATGGTAGGGAGTGTGCAGCAGAGCAAAAAGCCACTCTCCTTGTGGTGTAACATGGGAAAAAGAGAGAGGAGACCATGGTCTTACAATGCCCTTTGAGAATGGACCCCCAGTTACCTGAAACTTCTCCCTATATCCCTTCTTTTAAAGACTCTACCACTTCCCAATGGCACCCAGGCTGAAGACCAAACTTTT
>RJWT010010791.1:0-23829 GCA_004365215.1 Cuniculus paca | reverse complement strand
GAGTATCTAAATTGGCCTATGTAGTTAAAAAAGCATGTTAGTCTGTTGGGTGAGTTGTAACAAAATACCACAGAGTGAATAATTCATAAACAATGGGAAGGTATTTCTCCTAGTTTTGGAGGATAAGAAGTCCAAGACCAAGATATCAGCAGATTTAGATTCTGAAGAGGCTGTTGACCATTTCCAAAATGAATCCTTCTTGACATTTCATTATATGGCAGAAAAGATGCATGGCTCAGAGAGCTCTCTGAATCCTCTTTTGTAAAGCTGTTGATCCCATTCATGAGGGCAAAGCCCTTGAATCCTGAATACCTTCCACTGGGCCATCCAACTATAAATACCATCAATTTAAAGTGTAAATTCCAACATATAATTTTGGAGAGACACACATCAAACTATAGTACATCAATTCATTTTCTTAGGTATTTTGCTTATGAAAGTTTGGAATAGATTTCTCTCACAAAACTCTAAAAACAGAGCCTAGTAGCAAGTCAGTAGTTGAATGTGAAGTATTTCATGTGATGGGTGAATTGAGGACATGATTAACCCAAGTACTAATTGTTTCATATATATATATAAAATTTAACAATGTTCAATTGTATTTTAATTACATTTGTCTAAGCATAAATGCTAAAGTAAGTTCAAGTTTGCTTATTTTTATTTTTGTTTAATTACACAAATGGCTGATGATTGTATTTTTCTCTAAACATAGTTTTGGGGAAAAGGTTGTAAGCTTTAGCAAGTTTTGTTATTATAGCCTTTAATTTAAAATTTGATTTATACCTTTAATTTGAATCTTAGTTAATATATTATTATAGTTTGACATTTACCAATAAAAATCATTAAGTATTATGTTTTTCTTTGGGAGTGCAGTGTTGGAAAAATTCTATAAAACTTGAAGTTAGTTGGCAATATTGTTTATCTCCAAAAATTCTGTAATTAAAGTTTATATTTACTCATTAATTCTGATATTCATGGATTTTTTTTGTCTAAATGATCCTTTTGTTTGTTTTGCTGTTACTAATTTTTATGGATCACATTATCTTGGGTTTATAAAATTACTCAATTTTATATAGATATTTCACATACATGAGAAAATTAGCTCTATTTCTTAGATACTGTCTTAGTTACTTTCTTATTTCTGGGACAAAATATTCAGCACCCACAAGTTATAGGAGAAAGGTTTATTTCAGCTCACAGTTTGTAGAGGTTTCAGTTCATGTCTGGCTCCAAGGCAGGGCAGCATGACAAAGGAAAAAGAATTCACAGCATGGCAGGCAGTAAGCAGCAGAACTCAAGGGAGGAGGAGGAGGGATGTGTTTCTATTTCTGGCCATGTCCTCAGTGACTTACCTCCTCCCACTAGGCTTCACCTCCCAGCATGACTCCCAGCTCTAAATCTACCAGTGAACTAATCTAGTATCACACATCCATGATCCAGTGTTACAGACCCATGATCCAGCCTCCAAAAGCCCCACCTATGCATGCATGAGGCTATGGGGGGGATAAAACATAGATACTTTAATCCTATGACATGTTTCAGTAATTTTCGGTGTTTATAAAGTACTAAAATATATGTATTTCATCTTCAATATTGCTGTAATTTCTCCTATGTGTGTTTGTTAATTATCTATATGTGTGTCTGTAGGCGTGCCCAAGTGCTGTCACCAGGACAAAGTCCTGTCTACCCTCAGTATAAAGGAGAAGGACAGGTTTTATTTGGCATAGGATGCTCCAAGGCAGAACCATCATGGTGAAAGTGGGTGTGGGGCACAGCTGCACAGGTCATAGCAGTTGAAAGCAGAGCAGGACAACAGTAGTGGAAAAGGAGGGGCCAAGGACCAGATAAGGAACCCAAATATCTCTCATCCACGACTTACACAGGATCACTCAGAAGTGGGTCTTATAAATCCCCTAGGGGGCTCCCAAGCCCATCAACTTGACACTTAAACTGAACCATCACAGCTGATTAATTTTGAATGTCAGATTAACAGACTATTAGGGCACTAACCTCATCAGCGATGAGTTTGTAGCTGAATGATCTATTAAGAGGTGGGAGTAAGTTGAAAGAAGCAAGACCTGGGAATATGATTGTAGGAACTGTATCTGGTCCCTTCCCTTTCAGACTCTTCCCCTGATCTCTGCTTCCCTGATGCCATGAGTTGAGCTGCTGTGTTCCGCCATGCTCTTCTGCCACGATGTTTCTGCCTTGACACCGACCAACCAAAAACTGAAACCTGCGAAACCCTGAACCAAAATAAACTTCTCTTCCTTTAAGTTTCAGGAGTCAGATATTTTGCCCCAGTAATGGGAAGCTGACTAATCCAATAAGAAGACATACACCATACCCTGGCCTATTGATTGACTGACTTTTGTAAGAACCTTCTGGAAGGGACCATCAGAGTACAAAAGGTAGGAGAGGGTAGAAAGAATGGCGAGTAAGAGAAGGGAGAAGGGAGAGCAGATATGGTGAAAGCATGAAATGTGCATGTATGGAAAAATCACAGTGAAGCCCACTAAGTGGTACGATTAATGTATGCTAAGTATTACAATTAAAATAAGTAAACCTCTGGTTGCCAGCTGGTTACAACTTCACGGTGGACTGATTGATTCATAGAAGTTTTTGCTGGTGTTGTTATCAGTGCTACAATTCTGGTGTTTCTTTTTTCTTGTTTTTCTTTTTCATAGTGTCTCATGGAATTTATTAGCTGGTTTTTAACTTTTAACATCACAAACACAATTGCACTGTTTTAAAATTGTGTGTGTGTACATGTGCACACACGTTTACCTGTGCTCTTAAAGTTATATAGTGTTTACTTTTAGAAAACATGTTGAGGTTCCTTTTTTACTGTATTAATTTTCAAAGGTTAATATGACCTTGTACATGTATGTTCTCATAATTTGTATCATTAGTCTTTATAAATTTCTAACAAACATCTCTAATAGAGGTTGCTTTGTAGCAGGTACTTGAGAAAGTCAGAGATTTTCTTCTAAAATGTCAGAGAAAACATGAGTTGTGGTAATATTCTACTGAAGAAATTATGTAGGATTCACAGGTTTTAAGGGGAAAAGAGTCATCCACTTATACACTATTCCTCCTCCCCACAGTGGCCAATGGCAGGACCTGGAGTCATAGTGCAGGTGCTCTGAGCACTTACGAAGTTCAAATCAAAGTGTTAAATGTAAATGAATACTATAAAATGCCATTTCCATGTAAGGGTATTAGTCCTTTCATTTTATATGAAATAAAAAATGGCACCTCGGTTCTTTGTTAGGAAATTAAACAAAGGTGAAGTTTGGAGACAGAAACTCTATCTGAATTTTCAAGCTCTTAGGGAAATTTGAAGAGATAACATACATAGTTGTTAATGAATAATACTGCACCTAATTTCTTTTTCCAGGGAGAACCTAACTTATTCAAGAATTTGAAGAAAGCAGTCAAATCCAGCCATGTCACCGTGAGTGTGGTGTAGGGCAGTTACCGAAAGCTGGACATTCATGAGGCTGCATCACTTTCTTAGGATAAGACTCTGCAAGGGCATATGAAAATATAAAAAAGAAAATAAAACAGAAACAAAACACAATGAAATTCCTCTGGAGCACAAAGGGGTAAGGATTTGCTTTTCTAAAGCATTTACTTTAGAATATGTCTAATTGTGAATTACTTTCCTTTCACTTTGAGGTGCATATATATTATGTAAAAAGTTAAAATAAGACTTTTGTCAGTTTTATATTCCAGGAATGTCTCTCAAGGACCTGGAGCTCTCTTTAAAATATAAGCGTCAACGGAAACTAACTATCCCTGTGGGAGTTTAACTTAGTCATTTAGCTCCAAAGTGTGACTACCTACCTTTGTAGAAATCTGACAATTTTTAAAAATTTCTTTCGGTGAAAGCAATTAGAAATGGCCACCCACAATGACAAGGTGCATGTAAACATGCGTAATGATAGTGCTTCATGAACCCTTAGCTGATGACTGCTTGTTTGTCTTGAAAATATGTATGTATTGATTTATATCTGCTTGATGAAAAGAGTGAGGTTTTTTTCTTTAGCAGATTCCCCATGATGTTTACCATTCTGGTTTAATGACTGCTTGATAATAAAACTGTTTTCTTTCTCTTCTGCTGGTGTGGAGATGTTTGCTAGATTGGCAGGAGATTTTAGGCTAAAATTCCTCCAATTCCCAATTAGTCTTTAGCATGTTGTGATAGGCAGATCAACAAACTAAAATCAGGTGCCTGTAAGACTCAGTTTAGCATTTGAGAAATGGTCTGCAATGTTTGACTTGCTTTCAAAGTGGCTAAAAACTAGAAAGTTAGGGGAAAGAGATTAAAAAGAAAAAGAAAGAAACATGCTGCTTTATGTACATGTAACTGCTCCCCCAAGATGATTGTAAACTACATGAACTGCAAACTTGTACAAAAAATTTTAAAAAAGGACTAGAAAATTATTTGCCCACTTGTTCATGTTCTGTAATCCTCTTCTCTGTGTAGAAAATAATAGGAGGTTTCAGGGTAGAAGTTAGTGCAGTGCTAGCTTCACAGATGTCAAAGAGAGATAGCCAGCTGCTATTGGTTATAAGCAACTTTTCTTTCCTTGGTTAGAGATATAAACCTTTGTGTTAGAGGAGAATAAACAGTAATGGTCTGTGCTTGCTTTTTGAGAATTTACTTATTGCCCAATTTAAAGGTCTATGTGTGAAAAGAATTGTGTGGAAATTAGCCAAACTCTGAATTGTGGAACCTATAAAATGTCTCCAGAGAATTATTTTTTTAACCTGCTAGTAATGGAAGGACAGATAATAGGTGCTGTGCTGAAAGTGGAAGGAATATTTTGGTGGAAAGCACGCACATTAATAGTTAATATATTTTTAGAAATCACTAATCTTTACCCCTATTTAAGGAAAAGTTGACAGGGATAAGCATTTCTAGAAGAGCAGTAAGAGAGAGAAAAATATATTTTACACTCTGGTGGTATGAACATGTTGGGGATTTTCCAGAATCAAGAGTAAAGTATGCAACAAGGAAGAAGACAATTGTTACAACTCAGTAACTAATGACATTCCAGTCTGGTGCCTCAGCTCTAAGAGGGGAAATCCAACATGAGCATAATACAGCGTAAGAGGTCAATATGCTCCTAAGGTCATTTCCATTCTGAAACCCCTTAAATTTACTTCAGTCTCTCTCTCTTTTTTTTAAATCCTGAAGGTTTCAGGAACTGAAGATAGATCTTTTCTTTTCTTTTGGAGGGGAGACATTTTTGAATTAAAAAAAATTTCTTTATTTATACCTAGATACATATAAATCAAGAAGTTATAAAAATCCTGAATAATCAAATATAAATGAATGTAATAGTACTAACAAAGACTGCCAGTGAAGAAAAACCCTGGTCCTGATGGGTTCATTGCCAAATTCTACAAAAAATTTAGAGATCTAATGCAATGTTCCTCAAACTTTAATGAAATGGAGAGAAGCAGAATTTCTGAAGTCATTTCTAGTTGCAAGCATTACTCTGATAACCAAAACCAGAAAATAACTCAACCAAAAAATGGGCATTTCTTTGATGAATAGATGCAAAACTCCTTAATAACATCCTGGCAAGTAGAATGCAGCAAATCATCAAAAAGACTATGTGGCATGACCAAGTAGGATTCATTCCTGGGATCCAGGGATGATTCAACCTACATAAATGAATAAATGTCAATTCATATTAACAGAAGCAAGGACCAAAACCTCGTGATGATCTCCATAGGTGCAGAAAAGTCATTTGACAAAATCCAAACTCTATTTATGATAAAAACCCCAAAGAAAATTGGAATAGATAGTCTTTATCCCAATCCGATAAAAGCCATCTATGACAAACTAACAACTAATTTCGTACTAAATAAAAAAAAGCTAAAAGTTTTCATTCTAAAATTAGACAAGGGTTATCCTGTTCAACATAGTTCTTGAAACATTAGCCAGAGAAATTAGATAAGAGGAAAAAAATAAAATGAATAAGGGTAGAAAGGAAGTAAAATTATCATTTCTTGCTAATGACAAGATCCTCTACACAGAAGAATCTAAAAGCCCCACCAAAAGACTCCTAGAATTAATAAACAAATTCAGTAGCATAGCAGGATACAAAGTCAATACTCAAAATCAATAATATTCCTGTATATCCAATAACAAACTCACTGAGAGAAATTAGAGAAACAACACCTTTCACAATAGCATCAAGAAAATAAAATACTTAGGAATTAATGTAACCAAGGAAATGAATGACGTCTACCATGAAAACTACAGTACTCTGCATAAGTAGATCAAGGTGGGCTGGGGATTTAGCTCAGCAGTATAAGCGCCTGCCTAGCAAGCGTGAGGTCATGAGTTTGATCCCTGGTACCAAAAAAAAAAAAAACCCTCCATGCAAAAGTAGATCAAAGAGGATGTAAGCTTGATCTTTTTCCTTAAACTTTAGCTGGCAGAGTCACCCAATATCACATCATGCACCTTTGTTTCTTAGGAAAAATATAGAAAGAGCTCACTGCGTGGCATACTTTCATGTAGACCTATCTTCAAAGCTAAGAAATGAAACAACAGTGAATTTCAAATGACTTGATTTTTAAAAATTCTTGCACCATCATATATTTTTGTTTTGAGAATTCCAGCTCCATTATGGGTGCCTTCAGTTACTGTCTGCTGTCTCCTGAGCCTATCACAGTCTTTTCATACACATCTTAACATGGCTTTACCAGACCAGGCAGTGACAATGCTCTAATACAACAGCTCCAAGGGCTAAACATGAAAATAAGAGGATGTGGGATTTCCTTATCTCCTCATTCTGTCAGTTTTATCAGCCTGGCAGGCAGCATTCATTGTAAGCCTATTATCTCTCATCTACATCTGAAAGTGTACCAGAGCATTCTGAATAGAAATTAAGGTCATTCTGTCAGTGACCCAATTGAATTGCAATGCACATCATTTTTATCTCAGTATAAAAAGCTTTTCCCCCCAATACTTCACAATGTGCTTAGTCTCATACTTTAGTTACAAGTGACAGGAAATTAGAATGGAATAGAAGTGTATTTTTCAGAGAGACAAAATGAAAGTGTGGATTGGACTCTCTCAGAGGTCAGTGTGGGAAATCTTCCTGTTTCCAATCAGGATAAATGAGCTAGATCACGAAACCAGCTATAAATCTATTCAATTAGTGAATTTAGAGAAGAAAAACACTGTGAAAGCAGTATGTTTCTGGCAAGGAGCAGAGGCAAGTAGTTGAGACCTACTATATTGTTTTGCTGCAACATGCCCAGCAATTTAATATTAACCTGTGTATTATATAGGGGAAAGCTATGCAAGTGTGTAACAGGAAATAGACATCAAGGAGAGCAAACATAATAAGCCATTGGCAAGCTAAGGCCTGTGTACCAATTCCAGCTCACCACTTATTTTTTATAAAGAAAGGTTTATTGAGACTATGCAATGATCATTCTTTATATCCTATCAATGACTCTTATTGAGTATATTTATTTTCAAATTTCTTTACTAACAATGTAAACAATGTCTTCTTTTTAAAAAGAGTTCAATAAGAAACCTATTCTTCATTTCAAAACTTTCCTACTGTCTTTCTGACTATATATAAATTGTATACTTTTATACATTTTATTTATTATATTTTAAAACAGATTCATTGATATGTAGTTGTTATAGCTTATGTCTAGATGTTGCCCCAAAGCATCATGTGATCACAGATGTGGTTTTTTGGAGGTGGCTGGATCTAGACTGTGTAATTCTAGGATCAAGGATGTGAATCTAGGATTGATTCATGGTGTAATGCTAGGATTAACAGTGTGAGTGCTACCTGCTCTAATGGTGCATAGGCTGGATAAGGATTTAGAGGACAGAAAGAGCTGCTGTTGATGTTTGCTGACATGTCTTGTTGGTTGCTTATTGCCTTCTGCTTTCCCTGGTTTGCTATGGACTGTTTCTTTTCTGCATTGCTCCTCTATCAGGATACTCTGCCTTGGAGACAGCCAACTGTGGAGGAAACTTCTATGAACTGTAAGCTAAATAAACCTTTCTTCATTTAACATTTGGTGTTGAGTATTTTGTCTCATCAATACAAAAACAACCAAAACACAACTTGGCATCAGAGAAGTGGGGTCATTTCTGTGATTGTACCCTACCATGAGATTCGGGAGCTTTTGGAACTTGTGGGAAGAATTTGGAAAGGTTTGGAGATGATGGCAAAAAAAGCAGCCCTGGAATGTGTAAGGCTGGGATTAGAGATTCCCAGATACTTGATGGCAGATTCTGGTGAGAGTGCAGAATAGAATGCTGATGGAAATGCTGCTAGCAAAGACCAGGTTTGGGAGATTTCTGTTGGGATCAAGGACTGCACTGGTTGTTGGACTCCAGAACATGTGCATTTGCCTTGGCAGAAAGTTTGTCTGCATTTTGCTCATGTCCAGAGACTTTGCCTGAGACGGGAGACTAATTAATCTTGCAGAAGAAATTTCAAGACAGTCTACTGTTGAGGCCCTGGCATGGATGATGTTGGGGGCTTTTAGGGAATCAGGAGATCTTTATTGAGAATCAGGAGAAAAGAGACCAGAAGAATGATTTAAAATGTGAATTTAGACAGAAAGAAATCACCAGTAAAACTGTGAACCACAAAGACAGAGCAGAAGAGATCATGAGTGCTGAGAAAGAAAAGAATGAAGAGGATGGCCTGAGAACATCACAACAACCAGCAGGACTCCACCTTTTACAACCTCAAAATTGCAAAGATGAAAGACTTTGCTTTGAGATGAAAGCCCCAATGCACCATAGTTCAGAACACTGGTAGCCTAGTGAATTTGTTCTTTGGGATTAGGCTTACAATACTCAGAAATCCAGGCACTCACAAACCCTACATCCAAGAAAGAAGCAGGCCTAGCTACTGTTCCTACTGGCAAAAGATACTGGATTCATCTACATAGTGCTGGCTTTAGGTACATGCAGAATGCATGAGTTGTGGGATCAGAAATGGCTCCATCTAGATTTCAGAAGGCCTGGGACTCAGGCGTGTGTCTCTGAAAGGGGTGTATGTGAAGCTGTGAGTGTGAAGTCAAAAGTGCAGTAGATACCCAGATGGTTGTAGAAGGCAGGAATGTGGTTCATGTGAGCAAAGCTACAAACAGTGAGCAAAGCTGGTCCAAAAGAAAAGCCATGGGAGCTACAACCACCAATGATACCATAGGGATTGAGCCACCTATACCCTTTGTAGTTCACATCTTGCCACAGGTTATTCTGGATGCTGGACATAGAACTACAAGACTTAATGTTTGCCTTGTTGAATTTTGGACTTGGTTTGTTCCCATTCCTTTCTATTCCCCTCTTGGTACCTTTTGGAATGGAAATGTATCTTGTGCTATTGTATATTGGAAGTGTTTAACTTTCTTTTCATTTATACAGGGGCTTGCAGGTAAGAGTTTATTTTAAGTCTCAGAGGAGACTTTTGACTTGGATTTTTCAGTAATGCTGAAATTGATGTGACTTCAGCAACTCTTAGAGATGCCTTCTGCATAAAGGGATGTACATGAGTCTTGGGCAGGAGCAGAATGTTATGGCTTGTGTCTAGATGTCCCCCTAAAGCCTCATGTGGTCTCAGGAGGGGCTCTCCAGAGGTGGCTGAATCTAGGCTGTGTAAAGCTGGGATGAAGGATATGAATCTAGGATTGATTCATGGTGTAATGCTAGGATTAAGGGTGTGAGTGCTATGTGCTCTCATGGTAGGTAGGCTCGATAAGCATATAGGGGACAGAAAAAGGTGCTGTTGATGTTTGTTGACATGTCTTGTTGGTTTCTTGTTGCCTTCTGCCTGTCTTGCTTTGTTATGGACATTTGCAATGTCACTCTTCCATGCCATCCTGCCTTGGAGTCATCTGACTAAGGACGAAACCTCTAGGAACTATAAGCCAGATAAACCCTTCCTCATTTAACTTTGGGTGTCGAATATTTTCTCTCCACAATGACAAAAATAACTAAGACAGTAGTATTTTACTATTTTCTAACATGTATTTTATTTTCAGGTTGGTGATCCAGTTGAGAATCATTAAACAGAATGAAATATAATTGCACAGATATTTTTCAGTGAAGAAGAATCTTTCTAGAATCAGGATCCAACCTTCAGCACCTGTTTTAATTCATTGTAGATCCTCTTTTTTAATATTAAATCTTCAAAATTTTTATATTCTTTTTTTCAGTTTTTAAAGAAAAACTGTCCTCTGAGCAATTCAAAATTCACACAAGACTAAACAAACTTTATTTTAAAAACAAACTTTGTAGGAAGATTGAGCAGACAAAAAATATTGCAGTATATTTTTCTCTAAGAACTAACTTTCTGTTCCACTGAATAAGAGGCTGGTGCTAATTTGAATCTTATTATTTATTAAGAAATTTTGTTTTTTCTCCTTAACAGTGTTGAATTTTCTTTTAATGGTTGAAATAGAAATTTCAAAGCATTTTCCACACGTGCATGGTTTTAGGACTTTGTTCTGTTAAAATCTCCCCTCAGTTTGTTAAAACTACCCTTAGGCACGTATTGAACTCAGTGACTAAATGCTGGACTCTATGGATATTTGCTTTGTATTTTAAATTAGTATTTTTCTGCTCTATATTTGGGTGAAATATTTTTTTCTAGTACTGGGTATTAAACCTAGGGCTTCTCACATATCAAGAAATTATTACCACTAAATCACACATTCAAGTGCTTTTTAAATTTTTATTTTGAAGTAAGGTATCCCTAAATTGCCAAAGCTGGTCTCAAACTTGTAACCCTCTTTTCTCAGATTGGAATAAAAAGTGTGCCCCATCATACCTGGTGAGGGTAGAAATCTTTGAGATTAAATCTTACCACTTGTTTCCAATCCATGACCATTTTATATGTACTTCAGCAATTACACATTAATTTCTTAGTATGTTTGCTGTGATTGCTATTTTTTATAAGTAGTTAGTGCTTATTTGTTGGATGAATAATTCTTTTCGGTATATCTGATGTGAGTATGAAATGAATTGAAAGTCCGTTCATCTTTCTGGTCTTTGGAAGTTAGTTGTATTTGTCCATGAGTCTTTCTCATTCTTTTTTATTTTTTTCTTCTGTATTTTAACAAAAAGTAATCAAGTCACTATATGGATAAATAGAGGTAACTATTTCATCTATGAAAGATTAGGATAGATTTTTTTCCCTTAAATTAAATGATTTACTATAGATTTGTGTATATGCAAAAATATGTCAAGTAGTTGGATTCCCTTTTATTCTTTTAGGTAGGATTTAGGAAGCAGTCTCTCCCAACTGACGTAAAGAAGCTTTTATTTTGACAGCAGATATATATATATATATTTTGATGCATTGTACTCCAGTTTATTCTATCTATTCCTTTCTTTTGACCAAATAGAGCACTCCAATATTAGATTTCTCATGTTCTCTAGAAGACAATTCCCTGAACCCTGGAGTGCACAGTTGAAAGAGAAAAATGGCCTGATTGACTCAACCTTTCTATGCTCAGTTCTTCAATTATGTGTCATCTTATTTGTTCAGTGATATACAATTGCTCTAAAATGTGTTATCTCTGACCTTGAAACATCTATGGTTGCCACAAAAAATTATATCAGACTGTGGTTATCTTTATTACATTTCCTTAATCCAATTATTCTTTAAAGTTTGGATGTGCTGATGTCAACATTTCTTGTCTTTTAAATACTCTTATAGTTTGATTTTATATATATGAAAATATACTTGCATTTGTGTGCATCAGGATGTGAATATATGTCTATATATTTCTGCAATTTCTGCAATGAGACTTCACAAGAGAGGGGCAGAGAATATTCTTGCCTGTCATTTTGAAAATAAAGTTTTCAAACTTGGTTTAATTTCTTCTTTTAGAATAGACATAGGATATATGATACTTGTATATTTGTTCTGATATATTTTATACATGAAGATAACTATGCTAGGAGGGAGATTTCTACCTAGAGACAATTTAAAAACCTGGAGGTATATTTCGTGAGTTAAAATCCTATCTCTGCTGGTCACTGGCTGTGTAACCAAACATAGGCACACATTGTCACAATTCACTTAAAGTAAGAATACCACAAATCACAAAGAGTAACTGTGAGGAGTAAATATGTTTGTAAATATGAGCGTATTGCATGAGGAAAATGAATAAGCACTGGCTATTATTTATTTATGACTGTTAAGCATTATTGTCAGCTTCACTGTATTGAGACATTCCTGGACCAGGTATTAGATAATGGTGGTGCTATACTGGTCAGGGAATTTATCCACTGGTGCTTAGAGCTGAATATGCTGTTAGGATGCAGGGCTCAGATGGAAAAGGGGGATCACTGAGAGTTGCCTTTGGAGGATATATATCTCATTGGTGCTCCTTCCGCATGCTCTGCTTCCTGGCCTCCAGGAAGTGAGCATCTTTGTTTCCTCACATCCTTCTACCATGATGTTACTGCTTTGGAGCCAGTTAAGAACTGCACTCTCTAAAGCCATGAACCTAATAAATTGTTTCTCCTTTAAATTTTGTGTGTGTCAGGTATTTTGGTCACACCAACAAAAAACTAATATTGATAATTGGTACCAGATTTGTTGATGTGGCTATACCTGACCATACAGTTCAGAAGCCTTTGAAATTGGTATGCGAGAGGAGTTTGCAAATGTTTGAAGAATCAGTCTGGAGAAAGCCTGGATTGCTATAGGCTGAGTTGGTAGGTGATTCTGGTTGAAGTTCTAGAAAACCAGGATGTCGATACGAATGTGGACAGCAAGGGTCAACCTCAGAAGGTTTCTTGTTGGAATGAAGACACTATTGACAGTTGGACTAGAGGCTATGTGTTTCATACTCTAGCAAAAATTATGTCTGGATCTTGTTCATGTTCTAAAATTTTGTGTAATGCTAAATTTAAAGGTGGTAGACTAATTGATCTGGCAGAAAGAAAAATGTAAAGAAGCTCAATATTCAAATTGTGGCATAGGAACTGCTAGTTTCTTTTATCCAGATTTATAGGGAGAATCAGGAGCAAAAAGCAAAACAGAAAGATTTTAAATAAAGTTTGATTTAAAAAGAATTATGTGAATAGAGGTAAAGTTCAAACCAAAGGAAGTATGGCTGTTGAAGAGATTAGCACCATTAAAAAGAAACCACGTACAGTCAAATCTTAGATTGCAAGTGATTTGATCTGAGAATATTCCACAAGACAAGCAAACATGTCTAAGAAATTTTGACTTGATGAATGAGTAATGTCTTGCAATATAAGTGGTATGTTATGCCAAATGTCACATGGTCACAACTGTTTCCTCTCTCTCTTTCTGTTTCATCTGCTTAGATATACAACTGCTTTGGATTATAAGATGAATTTTTCTAGTAAACCAAGGTTTTACTGTACTTTTAAACTGGAACAAGATGAAAGAGGCCTTGAGGGCATTTGAAGAATCAGAAAGACCCCAGTCATAGGAGACCTAAGAGTACAAAACACAAACTTCTTTTCTGAGAAGAGAGGCCCTGAGTTCCCTGCTTAAGAAAGACCACTTAAGAAATTGGTCACATGAAATTAATTTCACCGTACTCAGCTATTTCAGCCATGATCCAAAAAGATCTGGGTACTGCTTGAATTAGCAGCAGGTTTTGATGTGGTCCATGTGATGCTGATTTTTCAGACCTGCAGACTGCAAGAGGCTTCCACCTAGATTTCAAAGGAAGGCCTTGGATCCTGAGAGGGAGATGTATGAATCTCTGAGAGTGAGGCCAGCATTTTAGTGGAAGCACAGGAAGCTGGTGGTGTCAGAAACATGGAATGTCTGCTTAGGAAAGTCATGGGTAGCGAGTAGATCCAATCTGAGAGAGAGACCTTAGGGGCTGCAACCAACATGGCCATAGGGGAGGGACTGCTCTAGCCCTTTGGAACTCACTTCTTATCTTTGGATGCCAGACACGGAGGTACCAGACATAACGTCTTTGCTGTTTGGTTTTGGTCTTGCTTTGATTCATTCTTTTTTTATCCCTTTTTTCTGTTTTTAAAATTTTACCAAAGTTCGCACCTGAGAGTTTGCATTGACTCTCAGGAGATTTGGAGTAGGACTTTTGAGCAGTGGTGGTTCTGTTGAGACTCTCGGGAAGGGTTTAATGCGTGTTTGGTTGTGCACCAAATATAATTGCATCCTATTAGCTAAAATTATGAACTTGCTATTGTCTTTATTAGGGGTTACTTAAGGTTTCAGGAAATGTGTCTGGGTATCATGTCGACAAGAGATGGAATGCGACGTTAATTATGATTATAAGATTGGAGATTTCTGGAGAAGGGAATTATGGGTGTGCTGTAATCATTAGAGGATTAAGTCACTGAAGTTCATAGCTGGATATATTCTTAGTAGTGAGGCCCAACTGGAAGAGGTGGGTCACTGGGGCTACACCTTTGGAGTATATATTTCTTACTAATGTTCTTCCTATATGCGCTGCTTCCTGGCCACCATGAAAGGAGCACCTTTGCTCTACTATAACTTTCCACCATGTTTCTGTCTGGAGGCCAGCAGAGTACAGAATGAGTCTTCTGACCATGAGCCTAAAACGTCTTTCCTTCTACATGGCGTATATGATTCAGGTAATCATGTAAAAAGTGCAATTCTTCTTTATCCACTACAAATTTTCAGAAGTATTATTTATATGTAAGTAGTAAGAAAGACATTATATTGATGAACAAAGACAAGCTTTTATGTTAATACTACACTGAACAATGTGGTAGCCTCTGACCACACATGAATGTGTAAATTTATGTTTAAATTAATGAAAATGGGAAACACTAAACTTTCTACCAGACTAGCCACATTTCTAGCACTTAATAGCTGTATTACAGAGCTTTTTCATCACTCAAAAAGTTTTGTTCAATTGCACTGTCTATTGTCTTTATTGAACTAGTCAATTCTGTGAATTTCATGACAAAGACACATATAACATTGGTTTAGGAAAGAGTAGCATGTTTATAACTCATGTGCGGGAAATGAGAATTAACTATTTTAAACAAAGCAGAGTAATCATAGACAGAAAATAATTTAAGTGAAATTGCGAAAGGATTTTCATCCTGAGATTAAGTCAACTATATTGCTGAGTCAAACACTGTTGCATAAGAAATATCATAATTTTAATATTCTAGTACTTTACAATTTCTGCATGTAAAATGGTAACAATTCTTCAATTATTATCTGAAGAACATTTACCTTGTTAAAGAAGATTATTTATCAGAATTAACTTAATCTCTGATGATACAAATTTCTTTAAGCAAAATTTCCCAGCTAATTATTTATAAATAAAAATTATCTAAAATAGTTAATTGCTGGTATCATTTGTCTGCTTTTATTAAAAATTTTTATTCTAAAAGTTGTTAAACAGAGATAAAAACAAAGAAAAGTACAGTGAGGTCTTATATTCATTATCTATTTCCAATGACTGTCAGTTTCACATGGTATTTTGAATTTATAGACGAGCCTTTAGTATCCTGCTTAATTGAAATTTCTACAGTTGATCCAAAATATTATTTGGAGGATTTTTTTTGCAAGATTATAGCATATAAGTATTATTTTCCTTTTTCTTTGTTTAGCCATGTCTACATATATTTTATGTCCCTGATTTCTTTGGAGACATCAGGCCAATGCCCTTATAAAATGTCTTACATTTCCTGCATGAGTACTTCTCTCAGTGTGGGCTAACCTGTTTCTCTATACCTTGCATTTTGAAGACACTGTGACTTAATTCTCAAATCAGTGGGAATACAACTGACAGAAAGCATGCATATTTTGGTTACTAGGATTTCTTACGTGCTCAAATACCTATGATAGTTTCCTATGTATAAACTAGCAATTTTTCATGTCATAGAGAGTAATGTGAGCTGGGGTACAGTGCTGTCATTTCATCTTAACCCCCAATTTTATTTTTTTTCCCAAAAAATGGTTTTATCAATCCCTGCCCTCAACTGAAACATGTATATTCTGCAAGGACAGAATTTGCTATGAAATTTGAGTGCAAGTCTCATGGGTAGTAAAACAGGTGGAGGCTTTCTTCTCCATTACTATTTCTCTCCTTCCTTCTTCCATTGTCATTAAATGCATTTTCTCTGGTGTGACTCAGTTGTTCAGCCCTTCTTTTTTCTTTTGTTTCCCAGTTAGTATGATTTCTCAGACTCTAAATCACTCCCTCATAATACACTTGACTCGAAAACTCTACTCCTATGTTTACAACCAGACTAACTCTTCAAACTTCTAGATCCAATGTTAGGCCTATGGAGCTATAATCACTAAGTGGGGACTTGGGAATCTGTATTTTTCCAGTGCTTCTTGAGATCTGTGAGTTTGGAGAGCCATTCCACTAAATAGTTAAAACGATAAATAGATCAAACATGTGTATTTAGGCACTGTTGTTAGAATTTTTCTGCCATTCGCATCTTAATGTTTACCTTATCACTGTTCAAGTAATTAGTTTCAGAATTACACTATTGTTCAGATGCTTGAAAACAAAATAAATTATGTATGTGTGATTACTGTTCATTTTGTCAATCATAAATCTGGTTTGACACTTCATTACCAGCTAGAATTTTTTTAAACTGTAATATACACTTATCATTCATAATGACATTAGTTGTGATTTTAGAAAAATGAATGATAATCTTAAAATAAAAATTAAACAATTGTAGGTATCACCAAAATAATATACTAGGAAAGGCAAATAATTCTAGAAGTCGAGTTCTCAAAAAAGGGAAATAGAATATTTGTAGTATTAAAGTACATTTGAAAAATGTAATTTTAAAAAATTTACATTCAGCTATCAACATCAATCAAAATCAAAATTATTACACTTCATTTTCTGCTGATAGCTTGGGAAGAACAAATGAAGTTCAATGAAAGTGCCTGTTATAAAATGACAGTTTCTCTGTGTATACGTATAGCTGTAAAATATTATAGAAGAAAAGTGGTAGGATTGAAAACTGTACTGGAGACGATAGCATACAGGAAAAAAATATTTCTAAATAGTCACCAATGTATGCCATTTTGAATTGTTTCCTTAAAAGTGTATAACTTATAAAAGAATACTTTCATGAACATTGGCTAAGAGAATATTCTTTTTTTCATTTATGTAAAGTTTTAAGTTTTGGTTTTTAATTTTTAAAATATTTTCCCATTTATTGAGGCACAACTGGCAAATAAGTTTGACTACAATGTGATGCTTTAATATACTTGTACATTGTGCAATTAGTAGTACAATGAATTTAGTTAATATACTTATCTCCTCACATAGTTGAGTTTTTTTTTCTTTTTTATTTTTGGTGAAAATACCACATCTGTTCTCAGTAAACTTCATGTGTACAGTATAGTAGTAACTCTAGTAACCATACAGTACAGATCTCCAGAACATATTCACTTATAGCTGAAAATTTGTACGCTTTGGCTAAAATCTCCCTATTTATTCTATCCCCTACTCCTTGAAAATCACTTTTCTGCTGTTTCTGAGTTTGACATTTTAAGGTTCCATATGTAAATAGATTCCATATATAAATTAAGTATTTATCTTCCTGTGGTGGAATTATGTCACTTGGCATAATGCTTTCAAGATTCATTCATGTTTTCACAAATGTCAGAATTTCCTTCTTTCTCATGGCTGAATAATATTCTATTGAATATATTTATAAATTATATATATTACGTTTCTGTGTCCTGTTTGTATCTTTTATTAAATGTATTTGTCATTCATTCATTTTTAAATTTTTTCATAGCTGCAGTCTATGAATACCTCACAATGTATTTTATAGCTGACAAATATCTGTATGGTTTCCAGCATGAAAATCTTACTACTAGTAAAGCTGTCATAAGCATTCTTGCATATGTGCTGTATGGAGAGTGCATATGTGCTGTTAGTACTATATATGCATATCTGTAAATCCTATGTTTTACCAATAAGGTATGCATAGCAATTTTAGTAATTGGTGACAATTTCACAAAGAGATTGAGTTACGACTTAGAAGGATTTTTGCACCACAGTCATGCTACTAGAGTATGAAATTTCACATTGCTTTGCACTCTTGCTAAGTGTCATAATTTTTCATGTGTTAACTCATTTATGTCTAGATTTTAAGTAGTTTATTTATGTCAATTGTGTATACAGAGATATTTGGTTGTGGTATTTTCCTGATGATTGATGAGGTTGAATACCTTTTCATATATTTATTGACTTTTGATATCTGTTTTCATAAAGTGCTCACTCAATTCTTTTAGCAATTTGTATAGATTATTTTCTTTGATTTATAGAAGTTATCTAAATATTCTAAACCTTTTGTTGTTTATATATTTTCAAATATATTTCCAGTTAGTGACTTACAGTTTCACCTTCATAATGTTGACAACTGATAAACACAGATCTTATTTTCAGTATTGTTCTTTCCAGTTCCTGAATTTTTTGTGTCCTACTTGAGAATATTTTCAAATTGGCACTACCATGTTCACTACAGCATTATTCCCATAGATGAGACATGAAAACAACTTGAATGTCTATCAGCAAAAAAAAAAAAAAAAAAAAAATAGAGAAAATGTAGCATATGTACCCAGTAAAATATTATTTGGCCTTTAAAAATAATGAAATGTGGGCTAGGGATTTAGCTCAGTGGCTCAAGCACTTGCTTGCTAAGTGCAAGATCATGAGTGCAATCCCAGGTACAGAAAGGACAAAAAAAAGAAAGAAAGAAAAAAAGAAAAAAAAATAATGAAATGCTTTAATTTTCAGAAATATGAGTAAATCCAGAGTACATTTTGGTAAGTGAAATAAGGCACAGGAAGACAAATACCTAGTGATCTCATTGTGTGTGAAATCTAAAAAACTATGAATTTATAGAAGCAGACAGTAGAATGGTAGTTTTCAGCAGCTGCTGGGGATTGGATGTGGGCTGAGATTATAGACATGTTGATCAAAGGATATAAGAATTGCTGCTACGAGAAATAAATTCAGCAGATCTACCGAATATTATTGTGACTACAATTAACATTTGTGCATTATATTCTAGAAGTTCCCTTAAACATTAGATTATATGTGTTCTCACTTTAAAATTTTAAGTATGTGAGGTAATTCATGTGCTAATTACCTTGACCTAGCTTTGTGCATATTTTAAAACATATTGTAGAAGTTAAATGCATACAATTTTTGTCAGTTAAAAATAAACTTCAAAAAGAAGGAAGCATAGCAATATGTATTGTGTGATCACACTTACATGAGGTACAGAACTAGACAAAATGTACTCAGTGTTGGAAGTTGGGATGGTGATTTCCTGGAAGAGAAGAACAGGACCGGCAGTGGGGCAGCACAACGGTGTGTCCGTTCTGGTGTACTTTCTGTGTAACTGAGCAGTGGATTCACAGTTACAGTCACTCTGTGATGAATCATTCAGCTGTTACCTTCACACTTTTCTGATGAAGGGTATACCTCTGTAAAAATTTTAAACTACTTAGCTTATTATACAATTCAACAAATAAAGTGCAGATTCACAGAATTTAGTCAACAAATTGGGGTGACTAAATTTCAAAACTGTTGTTACATTTAAGGCAAATAATTTTCTTATTGCCTAAGAGGATTCCACATTGAAAGTGATGTCAAATAAAATATTTATTTACTTAAAAGTACGTTACTACGTAAGAAACTCTTAAGTATTATCATTTTATTGAGAATATAATGTTGTTTTCAGTGATAGTGTCCATATGTATTCTGTTTCATTAAAATATGGTCAGATTCACAAAGGGCTTATTGAATTTCATGAGATGCACTCTGATAGGTAAAAAATAATACATAGACTTTAAGGCATTTGCTATTCTAAATGCATATTTAAGAGATCTTCACTCATTTTTATGTGTATAATTTGACATTTTGATATACAGTGCCAATATAGGGCATAAAGTAATTTTCGTAGGTTCCAATACTTGCCTTTTCTGTATAGTATGTTTAAAGAAAAGGGAAAATCTCTTTAACAAAAAAGTGAAGATCCTACTAGTGGTTTAAAAACACATCCTTGTGGAAACAATTGGAAAGGATTTTAAAGGATTGAGGAATGGCTATACTTTTGACAGGAAATAATTAAGGGTAAAGGTGAAACAAGGGCACTCCAGGAGAAGATGATTACTCTACCTGAAAAAGAACTGTTGAAAATTGCAGGATATTTCCAAATAAAACCTGGCCATATTATTTCCTAGTGATGTAATGTTAAAATGTGAAGGATATGTAAATAAGTTTGGAAATTAGTGGAACACCTTTGTAAAGAATGTAAAAAAAAATAGGATAAGGATAACCTATTTATTTGAGTAGGAATTACAAAGATCCTATTGAAAAGTTCTGATAATCTATTTAGTGATATCAAGCTACCATTTACACTCAAAATGGTTTGTCAGGAAAGATTTAAAGTAAATTGAATTTTTAGATAATAATCTAAATGAGAGCAAGTAGGCAAATAATCTTGAGTAGTAACTAAAAAAAGAAACAAAACAAAATTTAAAAAAACCTCAAGCATTTGATTTAAACTCAGAAAAGAGAAACTGAAGTCTAACACGACTTGTAATCTGGAGGTGTACATGCCTAGGTGGCAAAAGGTATAAAGCATAGACCCAACCAAATTAACAGAAAAGCCCCTTTTCTTTATATCCATGGAAACTTTCCAAAAAAGGAAGAGAAGCTAAAGGCCAGATAAAGGCAGGGAAAGATCAAGGAAAGATACTTTTTTCTTTGAGTTAGAGAAAGATTGCTCATTTATCACAAGCTTCCAAACATTGTATATATTTCAAGTGTGTTTCATTTTATTTTATTCAGAATCAAGTTAGCATTTTGAATTATTTTCAAACACTTTCTAAAAGTTACCACTTATTGATTATACCATCATTGCTATATATATTGCAGAAAAGTGTATACTACAGTGGAAGAGAATCTGAACAGGCTTTAATATTATCTGAAGGTACTATTTAGAATGATATGCAGAAAATTGACTAAAAATTCTAAGATTCAATGTATATATTTACATTTAATTTTCTGTAACAAATATATAACTAAATACCACTTTGCATATTAACAAATAATAAAATATAATAGTAAAACATTTACAGCATTTCAAAACACTGTGCATATTTATAATACATCATTACTTCATTTCGTGGAGACGTATTAGTCGACAATAGAAATTTATAATAAATGGTGTTTGGAAAATTGGATACTGTGGTAGTTTATTTTTCTTGTTGCTGAGACAAAATACCCAATACTTACAAGATAAAAGTTTTATATTGGCTCATAGTTTGGAGAGATTTCAATCCATAATTGGCTGACTCTAAGGCACGGTGGCACAGCACAGGGGCATCCCAGAGGAGAAACAGTGCCTGGCAAAGCAGGGCAGACAGAAGGCAGCAAAGCAACAAAGTAGCAAGCAATAGCAGCAGCCCTCAGCCTGTCCTTTATACTCCATCCACACCCAGAGTGGGGGACCCTTAATCCCAGCATTGCACCATTAATTCCAGCATCATATCCTTAATCCCATCATCACACACAGCGATCCAGCCACTTCTGAAAAACCCCATCTATGATCCTCATGAGGCTCTGTGCAAGATAATTAGATACAAGCTGTAATAGATACCTGCAGGCAGAAAAATGAAATGAAACCATCTCACAGCAGATATACAAATAAAATCAAAATGATTAAATGCTTCAACGTAAACTCAGAAACTGTAGAAGAAAATATAAGAGGAAAGCTATATGACTGCTCTTGTGAAATAGGAAGAAAATGTTCAAATGGGAAGGGGAAGTAGGCAGGACGGAGGGGCACACAGGAGGGAAAAAGAAAAAATGAGACTAGAAGGAAAAAATGGAAACAAAACTTTCATAAATAAAGGGAAGTGAGTTTGAAGGAAGGGGAGTGAAAGGGAACAATAAAGAATCAAGATATATTGTGTACAGGTACAAATTCCATATGTTGAATGTTATCATTATGTATATTTAAAATATACCAATAAAATTAATTTCAAAAATATTTAAGACATGACTTCAATAACACAGACAGCAAAAGTGAAAATATGAGTGGGTTATATTCAACTAAGCATCTCCTGCTCAGAAAAGGAAGTAATCAACAGAGTGAAATGATAACCTGAAGACTGGGAGAAAATATTTTCAATGAAATATCTGATAAAAGATTATTATCTAAAATATATAAGTAACTCAATTCAGCAGCAGGAAAACAATAAGAAATGGACCAAGATCTGTGTAAATATTTCTCAAAAGAAGATGACAAGTGGCCAACAGTAAATTATAATACATTCAACACTATTAATCATCAGAAAGATGCAAATTAAAAGTGCCATAAGATATTGTTCACAACTATTAGAGTGATTATCACCAAAAAGGCAAAAGATAACAAAGACTGGCCAGGATATGGAGAGATACAACACTAGCACACTGTTGGCAGAAGTGCAAAGTAGTAGTTTTCATGGGAAAAAGTATGTAGGTTCCTCAAAAATGTACAAAAATAACTACATATGATTCAGCAGTTCTGCTGTTGAGTATATATCAAGAGGAAAGGACATCATCATGACAAAGAGATTTCTATATTTCCATACTGATTTCAACATTATTCATAAATGCCAAGATATGGAATCAACCTAGGTGGCTTAGTTACTTTTTGTGTTGTTGACACAAAATATTCAACACAAAATGTTTATTTAGTTCATAGTTTTTAGAGATTTTAATCCACAATCTGGTGGCTCCAAGGCAGTGTGGCTTATGGTAGAGGGCAACCATTCATGGCAGCAGAAGTCACCAAAAGTAATGAGAGAGTAGGGACAAGTTTCTTTTTTTCTCTTATACTGCATGCAGGCTACCTAGGGCAGGTGTAGCTCTCACATTCATAATTACAGCAGCGGACCATGAATCAGTCACAAACTCTAGATTCAGCTACCTCTGAAAAGTCCACCCCCCATGACTATGTGAGGCTTTGTGGGGACACTTACACACAAGCCATAACAGTGGCCATCAGCGAATAAGTGGATAAATAAAATGTGGTATATACGTGAAGCACTAGCAGTATTAAAGAAGGAAAAAAATCTTGCCACTTGTGATAACATAGATGAGCCTAGAGGACCTTATGTTAAGGGAACTGAGCATAAAAAGGCAAATACTTTATGATCTCAATTACATGTGGAATCTCAAAAAAATCAAACAGGAAAGTAGAAAAAGAATAGTTGTTACCAGGAGTGGAGGAGACATTGGTCAAAGGTTACAATATTTCAGTTTTATAGGAGCAATGTCTTCAACAGATTTATCATATAACCTGGTGATTATTTTAAATTACTATTGCTTTTTGAAAATCTAAAAATCAGACAGTAATTAGAGTGAGTACATACCGGAGAAGAATGAGTTAGCTGATGTTTACTGTCATTGTACTTTTAAATTGTTATTTTTAATTTCTTTACATTTTTGCTTTATAAATATTCCCCAGATTTTTTTCCCTTTCAGCTTTTAAAATAAGATATTAAAGTCTAGCTCAGTGATTTTGCACTTTTAAATCTTTGTTAATAACTTTTCTTTGCCTTGAAATTATCCTATAAAAACCAATCAATCAAAAAATATATTTGTCATCTTGGGTTACATTTAAGTGATACCGAATAATCTGTGGTCACAATTGTAAAAGTACAAGAGAACATACAGTGAAACTAAGTCTACTCCCCAATTCTTGTTAATTGCAGAGAATTTAGGCAAATTGCAAGTTCTTACAAAGATAACCTAGATTCATTGGTTAATATATGTAAA
>RJWT010010790.1:0-23859 GCA_004365215.1 Cuniculus paca | reverse complement strand
GAATTGATGTGTGCAATCCTTCAGTTCATCCCTGAACAGACAGCCGACAGCCGTGCATCCAGGTCAGTACGGGAGAAGGTAGTTAAGTCTCATTGTTGGATAGGTTACTTTTATGTCCAGAGTCTGTGCCCCGTAAGATCCTCTTTGGTGCAGGATAGAATCGCACCTTCCCTCTTCAGTATGGTACCTCTTCGGTAGGTGATCATCGTATCACTTTTGATCCTTTGGAGGGGAGAGATTGACTGAGTCTCCAGGGTTATTTTTCGATGCCTCCGCTCTGGATGGCCTTCCCTTCCCTGAAACCGTAAATGGAAATCTGCTGTTGGGATGCAGGAGGAAGGGGCGCTGTTTGTTGATACCTTGACTCCTGGTTTTTTGCCTGGAGCAGCACAAAATCCCACATGATGCTAAAGGAAAACTCTTTACAGCCTGGGTTCTCTGAAATTGAAGAGTTTGTTGAGCTGTGAAAGACCCCAGTCAGAAAAGGACCAGGTACTGGGATGATAACCAGCAGTGAGCCTAGCTAGGGCTTGAAAATATGTCTCGTGGGCCTAAGAACCATGAAAATTTGGGAAAGGAAAGCATAAATTGTTAACCGAACCTCACTGGCTATAACTAGGAGGGCAGGGCAGTGTGAGGCCACACAAGTTTTGGGATAGGAGCCTCCTTAAGGAGCACTTCTGGATTGATGGGGGTTAGCGGTTGGAAGGTTTTCTGTGAACCTCAGGTGATGGTGCCTGAGGTGGTGGTGGTGGTGGTGGGGTCTGGCCACCACGTTAAGCCAGGGTTTGGACAAACACCCAGGAATGTGGAACACTCTTTTGTTGGTTTTGGCTGATAGCTGTTCACTGATTAACTTCTCTTACTCTTCCCCTCTCCACTCTCCAGCCTTTTAGATTAAATGTAGGACATCTCAGAATTTTTGTTTTATGACATTTTACCAGGAAAACTTGCCCGGAGGAGAGGACAGTTAGTCACAATTCACTAGAAATACGTGCAGCACGGTTTCCCAAAAGAGTTGAAGTGACAGCCTGTGTTGCTGCTTTATGTTCTGAGATGCTCTGGACAGACAGCTGTGCCTGCCTTGGTTTGAACCGTGGCTCTACCATGTGTTTGTGTGGACAGTTACTTAAGGCCTCCGTGAGCTCAATTTCTTCAGCTCCAAAAGGGGTAATAGTAGTACATGCTTCGTACTGTGGTCGTGCCTACAGAGGAAGCACTCAGCCAAGGGCCTGGCTTCTGGTTCGCCATCCTGTGGTCTCCACAGCCTTCTCAGCCCCTGGGGAGCATGTCCCCTTTTCCACCTCCCCTGCCGCTTTCTTGGTACTGTCCCTTTTCAGAACCATAGACTTTTCTTTGCAGTCGCCTCCCTTTAGTTCCAGCTCCCCAGGGAACACAAAAGTATGAACAGAATCCTACCAATCTAAGCAGAAAGCCCTTGCTGACTCCCAAGTGCTCTTTGGTTGAGTACAAACCCCTTGACTTCTACCACAGAGCCTTCCAGTGTCTCTGGAGATTCTTGGCCACATTGTTAATTACTCTTCCCTTGTAAGTGCTGTCTATTCCTGCCACACTTAGTTTTGCAATTTGCTAAAGGTGCCCTTTCCTTTTTTCATTTTCTCTTTGCAAGGAAAACTCCTAAGCAGAGCCAAGTTCTACCCTAGGAAGCCATCCCTTCCTGCCCTGGTTGGATTAGGAGCCACTCCTGCGCACTTCAGGAGTCAGCACCTAGCACGTTTCCATTGCTTCCTGGTGACCGGAAGCTCTGTGACGGCTGGGATTTGCGTGTCTGATTCACCTGGCCGTCAGTCCTGCCCGTACTTCCTGTGACAGTGCTTGGCATTTACTGAGGCTCCATGATTACATATTGAACAAAAGAAGGCATTGCATTTAAGGATGTTTGTGCTTGTTCTTTTCCACTATCATCTAACCAAATCCAGTTTTTGTTATCTACAAAAGCTTATAACAATTCTGGTAAAATTTTTATGTAATTATTTGATTAATGTATTAACACTATAATATTTTTCTTTTCATGCTCTTCTTCAGTGTAAATGTATGATCTTATTTTGCATGGCTGCTGTGTTTTGGGGGCACTGTTTCAAAACACATACCTGATGGATGTCTGGGTTGTTCTTTCTTGAGCCAAATAAAACACCAGGAGAAAATAAATAGTCGATGGTAACCTGTGAATCTTAAATCAGGTTTGATGCTGTAAGTGCCGAGCTGCTGAACTGGATTTTGAAATCCAAGACTGCCATTCAGGCCACAGAGATCAAAGAGTATAAGAAGATGCAGGAGACTTCAGAAATGAAAAAGAAGTTGAAGGTAAAACATGAAACAAAAATATTCCAGCAGATAGAATCATCAGGCTAGGTTTGCTGTTGTCTTGAAGATGTGGTGGGGGCCAGGAGCTTCCTGGGGGAAAAAATGTGGCCATCAGATGGCTTTTAGAGCGTGGTAGTACTATCTGAATCCCTGCTCCTACCGCCCTTCGGTCCCTGTATGGAAGAGGATGGTTTTCCTTTTTCTTCACTAACCACGAGGGTATACAGTAAGCAACACTTCCTAAGGTGATCCAGTTATCACTGCTATTTTTTCACTTGTGTGGAGCTCTCTTCATCTAGTATCTAAGAACTTAGGACTTTGTGTTGTTCCTAAGTTTTTTTTTTTTTAATTGTCTTTTTTGAGACAGGGTCTCATTGTGCAGTTCAGGCTGGCGTTGAGCTCACTTTGTAGCCCAGGCTGATCTTGAACTCCTAGCAGTCCTCCTGCCTCAGCCTCCCGAGTGCTGGGATTACAGGCGTGTGCCACCACACCCAGCATTCCTGAGTTGTTTTGCCTTTTGAATTCAACAAATTATTTCACATATCAAAATTTCTTCAATGTATTCTCTTTAAAGAAGAAACACAGTTTTTAAAAAATAAATGCGGTCAATCCTTTGGATCTGTGGGGTGTATGTTTGTAGATTCAACCAACTGTGGATCAGAAATGTTGAGAAGAAGTCTTCCAGAAAGTATCACAAAGCAAATTGCATTTGCTCTGCCTGGAGCCCTATCCTAAAGCCATGAGCATGAGGAGTCACATAGGTGTGACCTGCTGTGGCCTCTGCCGTCCCCCAGCCCTTGCCATTAACACACTGTCCGCTTTGCATCTCGTTCCTGGAGTGAGATGTGGAATGATTGCCTCTGTACTGCACTTCTTTTCCTTAAAATATATGCAGTGTAATGAGTATTTTTCTAGTGTTGATGTTATATTAAGTATTATAAATAACCTAAAATGGGTTTTTGTTGTTGTTTTTTAGACAAGGTCTCACTGTCTAGTCCAGGCCAGCCTTGAATTTACTATGTGACCCAGGTTGGCTTTCAGTGTGATCCTCCTGCCTCAACCTCCTGAGAGCTGAAATTATAAGTGTGTGCTGCTGTGTTTGTCTAGAGATGTTTTCAAGCATATAGGAGGATGGGTGTAGGGCTGAGTGCACATAGCACCCATTTAATTAAGGGACTTGAGCCCCCTTAGAGTTTGGTATTCAGAGGGTCCAGAAGCCACTCCCCCACAGTTATTGAGGAATGGTGTTATTAAGGAGAAGAGCTTTGGTCTTAAGCTTATTGTCATTACTTAAAAATCTGTAAGCAGTACGACTGTGGTTGAAGTTTGCATTACACTCTTAGACTTACAAGAACATCAACAAATAATACTACACCTCAAAATATTTCTCTCTCTCTTGTTTTTTTTTGCTAATTAGTTTTCCTTCAGTGATCTCTGTTATAGTATATTCAATTCTTTTGACTTAAATCATTATTTTTATGCTGTGGAATATTCAGGGTATGTTTGTGAATTTAAAACATTAATTTTTTGCTGTTGGTAAGAATTCAGAGTGAACTTTTTTGTGTGTGTGAGAGAAATGTTTTGCAGTTGTTATCATCATTGTTTTTTTGAAGTCACCTTTTCAGACTGACTCATCCCTGGAGTGCTGGTGGGCAGCCTGGATCTACATGTCTTTTTTACAGTATAGTAGTCTCTTAGGTAAACTTGGACAGAGATACATGTAGAAAATTCAAGAAGAGCTTTAAACATAAACATTTGAAATAGCATTAACATTACATTGAGTAGAAGGATCGGAATACTTCATTCTTACACTGAGACTTTATTTCCAGGAATTAGAAAAAGAACAAACAGAAAGAAGCCCCCGACTGGATGAATTAAAGCAAACTGGACAAATCCTTTTGGAGCAAATGGGAAAAGGTGGGACCTTTGAGATATATAATATGTATTTTTTTTCAGATTCTTTTAAATGGTAACATTGAGTAGTATTTGTGGTTGGACATATTCAATAATTATTGTAACTCTCTTACACTCTTTTGCTGTAAAACTGGTTTTCGAAACCATTTGAGGCAGTAGAATCTTCTAAAAATAAAATCTTATGCTGGAGCTGATTATTAAAAATAGATAAGTCTTTTCTGCCTTAGCAATCAGAAACCCTGAAATCCCAGCAGAACAGTTAAAATTGAGTGGTGCAGAGATTGTTAACCCATCTGAGGGGTTATGTATTGGGATTCTTTCCCACAGGGTTTGGGTAACAAAGGGAAACTGTACTTTGGTGACATTTGGGAAATGAAGTTACGTTAAGGTAAATTCATTGATACTATTTCATATTTGATCACTTCCAGTGTATTATAGTATTTTATCTAGGAATTTTAAAATAGTGAAACCTGATGTTACTTGTATTTGAAATTTCTATTCATATGAAAGAACTTTTTTTTTTTTTTTTGGCCATGACTCAGAGGAGTTTCCAAATTAGTATTTTTAGTTCATTCTTTGGTCTGGCTTTTTTGGGGAAGGGTGGGGAAACTGAGGCTTAAACCCAGGACCTTCGCATGGAGCTACCCTACAAACCCCTCCTCCTCATTTTTTATTTTGGGACAGGGTCTTGCTAAGTTGCCCAGATGGGCCTCAACTGGTGACCCTCCTGTCTCAGCCTCCCAGAAAGCTGGGATCACAGGCCTATGCCATCATGCCTAGCACTTTTTGCCTGCTTTGAAAGATATTTTTGTATGCTGTATTTCTACTTCTAACGTGAGGTAAATGCTTTGAGGTGGGGGTGTCTTCTGCTATTCTCCTTGACCAGTGCTGCAGGTAACCAGGACAGAATTAAAAATATTAGTTTGCAAAAAAAATCTCCACAACAGTAATTTTCAGCCTTTAGTGTGTGACTTCTTATTATGGAAATTGTGACTATGTACAAAGCAAATAGAATAACGTAATGAACCTCCTTGGACCAGCTACCCACTTCGCAAATTAGTGATGTTCTGCCATTCTTGAATGATTTATTATCCTTTTACTCCTCACCTAGTAAAATTTACTTACATTAAATATAGGATGCCTCACTGTGCTGCATAATGAACAGATAAACCTGTGGAACTCACACTGACAAATCACTGGTAAAACATTTCCATCTCTCCTGAAAATTCTCTCAGGCCCCTTCAGCTCAGTTGGCCAAGCCTCCATGAACAAGTCACTATTCTCACTGTTTTGAACCTTAGATTATTTTTGCCTCTAGACTTTCAGAAAGTTTATTTTGTGTGTATCTGGGGGATTTAACATACAGATGTCAAATGTGTAGCGTATACCCATGTATGTGTTCGATATATGTCCATTGATCTTGGAATTATGCAAATGTATTTATGTCCCTCCATATATTATTAGTAAAGGTTAATTTCTTTTCTGTAAAGGAACACACATAAACAGAACATTATGCTCTTTTGAAATCTACCCTGCTAGACTGTCCAAGTTATTCTGGGTGTAGGCACCCTGCTTGGGTGGGGTATTTACTTGAAGAGACCCAAAGATACAACCAAACCACAGTTTCCCTTAAGATGTTGATTGTTTCAATCATTATAATAAACTGGCTATTAAATTTATGTTGAGCTCAGTCGTAGATTCTTTTGTCTCAGTGTTGTACCTGGGACTCGGTATCTGGTGTGAGTGTGGGGTAACTTCCTGGGTCTGAGCACTGAATTTACCCCCATTCCTATGTCAGCTTCTATTGGCAGGCAGAATTCATGTGCCAGAAGTTAGTGATGATCCATAGGAAAGACTTTGCTTTGGTCAAAAGTTGGCCAGCGGTGATATTTGTAGTGGGAATAGCAGGGAATTGAAGACTGGATGAACTTGGGTTCTTCTGACTTATTCTAGTTTCATGCTTTTGGACAAGTCAGGAAATGCTTTTGTGTCCTTACTTCTGTGTCTAGAAATTGAGAGAGTTTATTAGCTAACTTAGCTTTTGCTAAATAAAACCTTACTGTGAACTGATAGTCTTAAAGATATGTACTCTGGAAGGTGGATTCAGGTGAGAGTGCTATTTGCAAGGATCAAATACAACACTGCAGAACACTGGATGTGTGGTTTTATAAAGAAGTGATTTTGTGACCTCATGTATGCGTGTCCAGTTTCATAGGAGACATTTACTTGTTGCATTACAGTAGGTTTTTCCCCCCAGTTTTAGTAGAAATAAAAATGCATTCACTAGAAGGTGATGATTCTGTTTATTTTAAAAGGTTAATTTTTTTTTAAAAGATGTATAGGGAAGCTGGGAAATGGGGCCACTGATCTGAGAAGAATCTATATGTATTGGGTTTAATTTTCTCACTTTTAGGTGGTGGGAGCATCTGTCTTTTGTTACAGTGGGAAGAGATGTGATTTTTTTTCTGTCCCCTACAGTCTTCCCATTTACTCATTTATCCAGATTTTCAGATTCTCATGTTACTCTTCCACCTGTGTCTAGTGCTATTAGTTCTGTTGCTCCAGAAATGTTGAACAGAAGTGAAGGCATCTTTGAGAGACTGTCTACTCCCCATTCCAGGAAATTTAAAGTAAATCTTAGAACAAGGATAACTAATGCATTGGGAATATTTACTTACAATATAAAATATGGCCACCCTCTACCTAGGTAAAGTTGTAGAGAAATAACTCTTTCATTAGAGAAGCAAATAAAATTCATTAGTAAAGCAGACACTCAAATAATCATGCACCTGTTTTCCTGAAATCAGTTTCACCAAATCGCTGCCCATTGCTAAGTTTAACATGACTTTTCTGACAGATACATTTGACTGAGCTTGGGGATCACTCATAGAGCTCATACACATTTGAAAACAGGAATTATTTCATTTATCTTCCAGATGGATGCACCCAGTTTTATGGTTTAGCTTATCCTGTTCCTGGAGATAGTCAACTAAGATAATAAGGGCTTACATAAAGTGTTTTTGAATTGACCCCTATTATGGCTGGCTAAGTAGAGAAATTTATGGAAATGGATGGTGATTTTATTGGCCAGCTTTCTTATCACTTGGACCAAAAATCTGATGCCCACAGCTTAAATTTAGGAGGAAAGGTTTCATTTAGCTCCCTGTTTCAGGGGATTCAGTCCATGGTCACCTGGCTCTAAAGCAACTTACATGAAATGATGTATTCAAGATGTCATGATGTTTGCATTTCTACTTTTCAGGGGATATGGTGTGTTTTGGAAATTTTGAAGTTGCGTTGTCTGTGTGGATCATAAGTGACTTTTGTTTTCTATGCTTTTTTTTTTTCAAACTTTCATACCCTCGGTTTTGATTACATATGTTTACAAAGCAGGATTGTTTTATTGCCTTCCTACTCAAGTGATGAAAATGCTAAGCCCATCCTTTCCACATGTGCTCTGAATAGAAAGACTGCATTGTCAGGTCCCCATAGCTTTGCATAGTTTTGATTGTATTTTCTACAAAGAGAAGGACTGTGAAAAGACGTAAGTGTGTGTAATTTTATCACCTCTAGGAATACTTTTATCTTTCAAAAATATGACACATTATTAAGATTATAAATTTTAAATGGCAAGATTCTTATAATAAAGATAATGTTTTTAATGTGTTCTTAAAGTAGCTAATCTTTTTTGTTTTTATTGATACATGTTTGCAATAGGTAATGTTTACATTGCTTGTGTGGAGTTTGTACATACACATAACACACCTTGATTCCTTTCACATCTCTGTTCCCTGCTGCCCTCCTGCCTTCCTCCATCTCTTGAATCCCTTCTCATTTGAGAAAGATCTACCTTCCTACTTCTTATCATCATTTGCTTTGCTTTTTATTTATAATTTGGGCTTCTAGTGTAAGAGAAGTCATGCAATATTTAAGCTTGTGGGTCTGATTTATTTCACTTGACATTGTGATCTCAAAGTGCATTTACTTTCCTACACATGACTCAGATTTATTCTTATTTATGACAGTAATACTCCATTATGTATAAATACCACATTTTATTTGTCCGTTCATCTGTTGATAGACTTATAGGCCACTTCCAAGATTTAGCTATTATGACCTGTGCTGCTTAGCAACATACGTATGCATGTGTCATTGTAATATGATGTTCTTAACTCTTTGGAGAAGATGCCTAGAAGGGGACTAGCTGGGCCTTATCACTACTTTTATTTTATGTTTTGGTAGGCTGGGACTCAAACCCAGGACCCTGCATGTGCTCTACCACTGAATACATCTCCAGCTCCTGTTGGGGTATTTTTGGTATTTGCTCATCTCCATACAGCGTGACCAGTGGGCTTGCTGGTGCTTCTTGAACCCAGATGCTGGCTTAACATTCCTGCGTGTAACTGGTCATTTGACTGCAAAAGAATTCTTGCCATTTATTTTGCAATTCGGTTGACACTGTGGTTTGGTCATCACAGACTTAAGTTGTCTTCGAGCTTGACTAGCCAGCTGTCTTTCAGTTTCTTATGACAGAGGGTCCAACTTCTGATGTCAGAAGCCCAGACAAATCCAGGCAGTTGATTTTGTTCTCCTGGCTCAGAGTGCAAGGTAACAGTGGGGAGCTGCGAAGGATGGGCGCTCACATCCTGGGGACAATGCAGCGTCCCGCTCTTTACTAACGTGCCTGTGGAGATAGCCATTCTACTCTGGAGCTGACCTTTAAAGACACTCTCCTTCCTGCCTTTTAGATCAAGGAGTTAAAATAAACCTAAATATTTCCAGATGCCTCATTATTTTTGTTGTACTAAAAGGAATTTAAGAGAATGATTATGATATGAGACCCTGGCTCATTATTCTGAATATGTTAGAATATTAAGAATCAATTCCAAGTGACATTTGTAACACTAAAGGAAGGGCCTGCTTATTTTTTTCTGTGCAGAAGGTCTTTCGACTGATGAAATAAAACACGTCCTGGAGAAGATTTTATCAGAGTGGAAGACGATAGCTCAGCATCTGGAAGATCTGACAAGAAAGATGAAGCTTCAGGAAGATATCAATGCTTATTTTAAGCAACTTGATGAGCTTGAAAAGATTGTAAAGACGAAGGAGGAGTGGGTGCAGCACGCACCCTTTTCTCCGTCTCCCCAGCGTTCCTTGTCAAGTTTGGAGGACTCCTGTCAGGTAAGAGTCCAGGCTTCTCACGCCCGCAGCAGTGTCTGCTCAGCCCTGTCTGGAGGGTGCTCGGGTCACTCACTTGGGTCGACTCTGCTGCGGTGAACTTTCAGTGGGGAGGTCCATCCGCACGCATGGAGTGATGCCACCGTATTTTCTCTTCCGTAGAGGGAACTGACGAGCCTCCTTGACCTCCAGCCCAAAATTGAGATGGTGCGTATGAGCTGCTCCGCCCTGCAGTCTGAGCCTTCTGTCCCGAGGTTCGTCCAGGCTGACTTTGATAACGTTATGGTCCGCCTCCGGGCTCTGATGTCGGTTTTACAGGGTCACCAGCAACAGCTAGCCAAGGGTAAATCCATTCCCTTGTTTTTCTTGTTCAGTGACTTTAATACCTGCTCTCTCTTAGTTCACTTTAATCTAAAAATTACTCCCCAAATTTATACTGGAAGTACTAGGATTCTGCACTGGTTTCACCCTGTTTTTCCTCTCTACGTGTGTGGATCAACGTCTGAAAGTACATTTGGTCTATTTCCTGGACTGTCACACATTTGATTGTAAAAATACAAACAGCTTTACAGTACTCTGAAATTGTGTTATTAGTAGAATATTAAGATTTTTTTGTTTTTTTATTTTAAAGAGAAAAAAATCAAGCAAACAAAAAACAGCAACAAAAGCAAAATGACAACAATAACAACAACAAAACAATGGCAATATCAAATTTCAAAACAAGATAATAGGAATTTGACAGTGGTTGTTACATTGCATATCGTTATCCTCAAAGTAATTTCTACCAGATATGGGCATGCTCGATCCGTCAAAGAATATAATTTCCCTTTGAGCAGTTTCTTTCCCTTTTACTATATCTGTTGTAACTTTTGGATCTTATTTACTGTTTGTTTTTTACATTAGCGAGACAATATGGTGTTTACACATACAAGTTTGATTTATTTCGCTTATGAGTATGGTTTAAAAAGTTTGTTTGTTTGTTTTTTGTGGTGCTGGGGATTGAATCTGGACTCCATGCATGCTCAGAAGCGCCATATCACTGAGTTACGTCTCTCTGGCCTCAGCTCATAGGACATTTTTACAGGAAGAACAGAGCTGTTTCTTTCTTTGGTCATTCTCAGACTGAAATCTGACCTCCAGTTTCTATTTGCTCAAAATGGTTAAAGTTTCAGCAATGTCAGTCCTTTATTAAAAGACATCATATTCCTTTTCCAGAATCTGAAAAACTTTAATGTGTTCTTTTTGGGATAAACCTTTGTCTTGGTTACTTTTCTCTCATTGCTGAGACAAACACCTGACACCCAAAGTGAAAGAAGGAGAGGTTTATTTAGCTTACAGTTCTGGGGGTTTCAGTCCATACTCAGCTGGTTCCAAGACCGGGTGGCGTGGCTGACGGGCAGCCGTTCAAGCGGCAAGAGCAAAACGCGCCAAAGAGGAAAAACAAGCCCCCATTCCGACCTTACGTTGTATGTGGGCTCCACCCCTGGGCGGGTGCAGAACTCACACTGCCAATCCCAGCACTAGACAAGGAATCAATCACAAATGCTAGATTCAGCCACTTCCGTGACTACATGAGGCTTGGGGGGGGCGGCATCTATATACAAACCGTAACTACCTTGTTTTGGAAAGTTCACTACTAAAGGTTTTAAAAATCATCCCTCACGGGTTATTATTCTTTTTTTTCTTTTTGTTTTTGTTTTTTTCTTTTTTGTTTTCCTTTTCCTTTTCTTTTTCCTTTTCCTTTTTCTTTTTCTTTCCTTTTCTTCTCTCCTTCGGTTCGGGCTCGCGTTGTGTGGTTTCATCTGGGTAGTGCATTTTCAGAAGCTGTGCCGTGTAGCCTCCGTCTTTTGGCTATTGTAGATTGTGTAGGATGTTAGCAGTCTGCATGCATGCATGTGAGGCAAATGGGTTTTGTTGCCTTTCTCCCAGAAAGGCTCTTATGTCTTTGTTCATCGAAACAGGTGACCTAGAGTGTGGAATGTGTTGAGAGGACCTCTCCGTTAGCTCACTGGTGCAAACTCCGCTTTCATCGTGAAAAAGCAGGAGGCGTTGCCGCTGTGCTTGCGAGCTGGTTGCATCTCCTTGTGCTTGGGGTGCACTCACTTCCTTCCCACCCAGCACAGCTTGTGTGGGACTCTTCAGGGTTGCAAGTGAACTCCAGGCCAGCTGCTGCTGCCGCTGCTCCTTGGATGCTGAGCGCTACCGCTCAGCAGCATGGCTTTGTCCACATGCCTGAGCTGAATGGCTGGGGGAGGATCTTTGCTCTCCTTTATGCTTTGTGTAGCAACTGAGGAGGAGATTATGTGGGACAAAAGGAGCATTGTCATTACAGCTTCAGAGAGACGTTTCATTGTGATGAAACGAAGAAAAATGATAAGTTACTCAGTGTTTCAAGCATCAACATCCTCAGGAATGAAGTCACCGTCTGACTCTTAGAAATGCCAGTGGGGCCCGGCGTGGTGGCGCACGCCTGTAAGCCCAACACTTGGGAGGCTGAGACAGGAGGATCATTGTGAGTTCAAGACCAGCCTGGGCTACAAAGTGAGCTCAAGGCCAGCCCGAACAGTGTAGTGAGACCCTGTCTCAAAAAGACAAGGGCCGGGCATTTAGCTCAGCGGCCTAAGCGCCTCCCTTGCAAGTGTGAGGTTGTGAGTTTGATCCCCGGTGCCGCAAAAAAAACAACAAAAAAAAAGAAATGCCAGTGGGATGAGTTATGTTATCCACTAATGGGGACCTATTTTAATTTTACTCATGAGGTCTAATTACCATGTCTTAGAATTTACTTTCTGTATATTGAAAATTAATGACATTGTATAATGATGTGGTACTTTATTCTTAGCATTTTCTCAAAATAAGTGTTTTTATTTTATAAAATTAATGTTATTGGTACACTTTTGATGCATAATGATCACATTCATCAGACGGAATTTGTACCCGTACATGATATTTCTTGATTCTTTTCTTTTCCCCAGTCCTCTCCCCTTCCTTCAGCCCTTCTCCCTGCTTTATTTACAAAAGCTTTGTTTCCATTTTCCCCTTCTATTCTCTTTTTTTGGTTGCCTTTTCCCGTCTTCCCTTTCTTTTCGCCTTCCCTTATTTCCCTTCCCTTTGAACATTTTTTTCCTATCTATTGTCCGTTTTAGTCCTTATTTACCCATTCAGTTTCTCACACGTGAGAAACAATGAGAGATTTAAACATGTGTCTTCCGTTTATTTCACTTGAAAGTATGGTATCAAGGTGCATCCATTCACCTAAAAGTCAGTGTTTTTAAATAAACAGAACAGAAGAGCCAGCCTGGACGTGAGTATTTGGAAACCTTGAAAGTGCTGAAAGATGTGCTTGGTGATGCAGAACGTAAGGCCCAGACGTCTCTGTGTGTCCTCAGTGAGCCTGCTGAGGTGGACAAGGCCCTACAAGGAAGAAAGGTAACGTGCGTCTCAGAGTGCCAGCACCATTTCTGATGTGTCATATTACACATTTCAAAACAAAATTTTTTAGTGATTTAGAAAGATTGGTTACTTTTGGTCAAAATTGGTCAAAACTCTCATGGAATTTGAAGGCCTAGTGGCTATAATGTGGGCCCTTCATTAAAAGGAAAGTTGACTATGAAATCCTAACAGAAGGAAAGTGCATTTTCTTCTTGTATATCAGCCTGAACTTTTCAACCTTTTCACAATCTGCAGAAATATCTTTTATAAGATAGGGCATATTAGTTGAATTGGTACTTTTATTTAAAAAGTCAATGTTGATTAAAAATACTTCCCTGGTTGTCTAGTTGAGCAGCTATGAGGCCCTGTGTCCTTGGCCACAGTGGATGTATTATTCTTGAGGCTTTTAGTGTAGAGAATATTATGTTTCCCACACTAAACTCATGAAGGGAAGCTTTAATTTTTTTTAATAATTATCCACAATTTTTCTTTTTGATAAATTGCTTTTTTTCGAGCACTGTATGTAGCCCACGTTATTACCTCTGCATAGATGCATTGCTGTGTAGGTTTTTCATCTTTCTGAACTTTTTCCAGGCCCTCGGTGAAATCCTTGAGAAGCAAAAACCTGCATTATTTAAGCTTGCTGAAGAAACAAAGGCTTTGGAGAAAAACTTGCTTCCAGATGTAGAAAACACATACAAGCGAGAATTCGATGATGCCCAGGAAAAGTGGAACAAACTAAAGGCCACGGTTTCCAAAGATCTACGTTTGCTTGAAGAAACTGCCTCCAAACTGAGAGCTTTTGAGGTAAATTAAGATACCAGCTGGAGTTTGTGGGTAGTACAGGGTAGTGAGTGATCATCACAGGAGACTCGGGTGTCTACTGCTTGAGCGATCTTTCTAGTCCTGCATGTACTATGTACAGTAAGTCCCCGACTTACAGAGGACTTCCATTAGGGAGGACAGTTGTAAGTTCCACAGTGAGTCTTAGGGGAAAGATAGACCCAGTTCACCCTGTTTTTTTCTGCAAGTCCTCAAACAGGCTTTTAACTTTTTCTTGAATAAGCATTAAGCTGAGTGGACTCGATGCTGATTCTGATCCTGATCCTGTTCATACATCCACCTTCTGAGAGATTTCTCCATTTCCTTTATCACTTGACCAAGCTTTTTGGCTACTATTGTTGACTCCATTGGCAGCAGACTTCACGTGTTCCATGATCTTCTCCCTGTTCTGTAGAACTGTGCCAGTGGTTGAATGAGTCATGTTATAAGAATAAGTGACATCTACCATCATTTTGCCTTGGTCCAGTCTCTCAGTTATTTTCCGCTCTTGTTTCCATGGTTACTGCGTTGCACATCTTAGCAGCCCCTCCTCATCACCACTGCTCTTCCTCCTGCTTCCGGACATCCCGGGCTCTGGCTGAGCATTGCACGGCTGTGCTCTACCACACTGCCCAGGAGCACACAGCAGCACCGCTCTGACCACGTCCTACGGACACCTGAGCTACTTCTGTGATTTGTTACCATCTATGGACATTCATGACGAGAGGTCCATTTGTATCTGTGAAAGTTCGCAACTCGAATGTTCATCAGTCAGGGACTTAGTGTACCGAAGTTGGGACTTATAACTTAACAAAGGCATACTTCTAATGTACTGGTGAGCACATGAATTCTTTCTGTCTTATGGGGAAGTCTTCTTGGTAAAGGTGAGGGATATATTGGCAATGAGAGAAAATTGCTTGAAAATGACCAAAATAGAAAGTTTCAGCATGGGGTTGGGGGGAGAGTGGTTACAGGAAATAATTAGATTGTAGCGGTAATTCAGCTGGAGTGGCAGCAGTGGCCAGGGAGTAGCAGACAGTTGAGACCTTGAACGTGTTTGTTTGTTTATGGTATTGGGGATCGAAGCCAGGGCCTTCATACTAAGCTTCATCTTCAGTCTTTTTTACTTTTTATTCTTAGATGGAGTCTTACTAAGTTGCTAAGCTTTTTTTCTTTTTGGGGGGGCAGGGTCTCACTGTAGGTCGGGGTGGTCTTGAACTTAGTATGTAGCCCAGGCTGGCTTCCAGTTTGTGGCGATGCACCTGCCTTAAGTCTCCTGCGTGCTGGGATTACAGGTGCATGCCACCACGCCTGACTGTATTAACTCTAAAGAACACTCTTATTTCCTTATTTGCTTGGGAAGAGTTGTTTGTTACTCTGCTACTCACAGTTCACTTGGAAAAACTTAAGTTATTAGACAATCGTAGTAAATATTCATTTGCGGGTTAGCACTGCTGTCCTATTTCAATGTTCAATGCATAGTTTTTTAGTTATTTAAGTTCTGTTTGTCTTTAAGGCATGAGGCACAGTAAGTTTAAGATTCAGTACTATTTATAAAGCTGCTTCTTTGGGACATAATAAACTTGTTTATTTTTAAATTAATTTTTATTTATACAAATAATACATGAAAACTACTCATTGTGAAGGAATTGAATGACAGAGAAATGCATGGAGCAAACATTTAGAGTTCCTCTATGACCTCAGTAACATTTTCCTTTCCTAGAAGCAGCTAATATTAGCAGTGGCTCCTTGCTGCAGATTAATGCATTCAAAGTAAAAAAAAAAGAAGTCCACAAATACTGCTGTTTTTTTCCCAGGGTGTAGACCAGATGATATTGAAGTTTGGTTAGGCTTCTTTAAGTAGCTAGTTTACTACAGAGCTTGGAATGTGAATTTCACTGTTCAAAACAACAGTGCCTTTCATCTAGGTGACACATTTAAATCTTGAAAACGATTTCTTGCCTGTTCGCTTATTTTTTTTTTACTTATTTATGTATCCATTAGTGATCCTGTGATACTAAGTAAGAGGCTCCTATTTGTGTGTAAGTTGTGGCTTCCTGTTGTCGCTGGCGCCCATCGCTCCACTGCGTTTTGTCTGCATGGCGGCTTCCTCTGCACAGGTCCAGGCTGGGTCCTTTGTGCTGTTAGTGTCAGACTCAAGTGCATTCTGGAATTCTTCGTTTCTATGCTGTGCAGACCTGATGACCTGCAGTCCTGTTTCTGAGAACAAACCTGTTAATTGCTGCTTTGACAGATCATCCACTGCTCCCACCAGGGCAGCAAAACATTTGAAAATAAGTGAAATAGGGAATTCTTTTTTCATTCTTCATTTGATTGACAGGATTTTCTTTTCTTTTCTTTTCTTTTTTTTCATGGCACCGGGGATTGAACTCATGACTTAGTGCTTGCCAGGCAGGCGCTTAAGCCACTGAGCCAAATCCCTGGCCTGATGAGATTTTCTTATGAATTGCAGGGATAAGATGAAATCCGAAGTGGCTGATTTCTGTCCTTCATTCCTGGTATTTTAGGACTGGGGCCATGAGGAGTTTCACTTTGTTTCCTCTCCCCTCTTCAGGGCCCCCTGCAATGTGCAGTAAAGCTGGGAAATCATAAACAGGTCCCCAAGGCACACACAGAGCTCCCTTTGGTCTTGTATTTTCTCCACCTCTGGCCCCTTCCTGCTGTGCCAGGCTCCCCCGGAATCTCCCACTCTGGCAGTTTCTCTCCCCTAGAGCTCACCCTCCTGTGTTCCATCTCTTCCCTCTGGAATTCGCCTTCCACACGGTGCTCACATTCTTCTCACCGCCCTGCCCCTTCCTTGCCCAAGCCCTGTCTGCGTTTCTCCAGGTGGGGATTCCGGGGTAGGTCGCAGAGGACTGCCCTGGACTGTTGTCTTTCTCTGGAACTGTCACACACTGTGCTTGCTGGGGTTTCATGTGCTCCTGGTATTGCTTGTTCTTTGAAGTTTGTCCGCAGGCGGTCTTCAGCCCTGTTCACCACCATATCCACAGCCGGAGAATCGCTCCCTCGTTGTGGTCTGCTTGTATCCTTTGCACCCTCCTGCTTTCCATCTTCCCCCAGGGGTGGGAGCTGCTGAGGGTAGGAAGCTTGACTGGTGCACAGCGAGGGTCTGCGGATGGCATGGCTGTGACCGTCACTGCTCTGTAGGTGCCTTCATGCCCACCTGGACCTCTTGGTGAAGCCGGAGCTGTACAAACTGCATTCCTCGTTATCCTCAACTTCGGGACACCTGTGGTCACTCCTCTCCCCTCAATTGCTGAGCAGGCAGACGCACACCCCCAAACGGACTTGCGCCAACCAGGGTGTGGGAGGGGACGGGCAGTGGCTCTCTGCTTGGAAGAGCCAGGGTTTGAAATTATTTTGGGAAGAAATAATTTCAAGGTAGAAGGGCAGAAGATGCAATAGTCAACGCTTTCAATGAGTAAGATGCAGTATGAACCAGATATTTAATGCATTAGCTTCTTTCTAGATAACGTACACCTGATATAATTAATTATCTCATTTTTTTCCTCTCATTTTGAGTACATATTAACTTTACTAGAGGGAATGCGGGTGCATTCTTAGATTTAAGAGCATAGTTAGTTTTAGATAAATCAGTGGAGTGGCAATTCCTTCTCCTTCCTGCTATGTGAGAGCATTCTTTCAAGATAGTTGTTTTTTTTTTTGAAGCTCACTAGTATTGTAAAACCAAACAAAATAGGAATCCTACTTTAAATTACTATATTAATTCTGATTTCACAGTTCTTTTTGTCTGTGTTGGGGTAGAAATTGGCAGCTTAGTAAGCTGTGGACATTCCAACACCTGGGGGAGGACCAAGATAAAATGCCAAGAATTTAGCTGTAATCAAGTCTTCCAGCCTGCTGTGTGCCTTGGAATCTTACTGTCCTAAGTCCTGAGTTACCAATCTTTATCTCTGCTGTCCCCAGCTCAGGAGAGGGGCCCAGGTGAGGCTACAGGGATTGATGTTTTGCGTAACATTCTTTTTCTGTGATCCACAAACAAGGTATTCTGCTGGGATGCTTACAAATCACTGCTTTTGATCAGGGACTGGCAATGTAGAATTTTGATCATTCCAAAGTAGAATATTTGATATTTTAATGTGCCAAAATACCACATTAGTGGTATTTTTAATCTTAAATACTTGTGAATAAAAAATAGGAATAAGACATGGCTGCCCTACAGTAGTATTTGTAGTTTAAAATTTACAGACATTTGTTTTAGAAATTTAGTACTAATTTTTATTGTTTTGTTTTGCCTTACAAGAAATGAGATGCCCCAAAGAAGTATCTCTCTCTCTGTGGGTGTGCTTGTGCATATGTGTGTTTGCATGCCTGAATATTCATGTCTTTGTTCTGTAAGTGGGTAGAGGTAAGGAAAAATTAAATGCTTCATATCCGAGGTGCAATACTCCTAAGTGCATAGCTTTTTTGCGAGACTTGTAAGTGCTTTTGCAGTGGATAGAGTAGTGTGGTTTCTTTGTCTTATGAGGGCCTTCATATTCTTTGTTTTTCTTCAGCTTCTTCCTGAAGAATTGACTTTGATGAGCTGGCTTTGGTTATTTTCCAAAAGCAGAGGAAATGTCTGCCACAAGTAGATAGGGACACTATTTTCCTTGCAGGGAAAGAGGAGACACTGTGGGGAGAGGGGAGGGAGGGGCGCCCCATCTCTTGTGATTTCCTGCACACAGGTGGCAGCTGGTCTTTCGTGGTGACCTTGCCTTTGCTCTGTGGTGTGGCCGTGGGGTGGGGATGCCAGTGGATCTGCTGCTGCAGGCGTTTCTTCAGTTTGGACCATCCTCCCTTCACCCGTCTTCCCTCTGGTGAGCTGTGTTTGACCACATCTGGTTGCAGGTGAACACCACGGCTCTTTCAAATGGTTGCTTTCAAATAATTTCCCTTGAACAGTTAAAGGTAGTACAAGTGTTGATATTGGGAGCCATTAAAAAAAGAATCAAACTGATCTTAGGCAAATGCCCCAATTCTGGCTCTTCATTCCTGTGGTGTCTCTCATGGGGCATGGACTCTAAAAGTTAGAAGCGATAAATCTTTTTAGGGAGGTTCATTTTGGCAGTAGTAAAACATTTGCTTTTGTAAATCTTGATATTTATTACATGCTTCTCTGCGGCCATCTCTGTCCAAACGTACCTCAGTTTTCCAGAACAACCAAGCAAGGTTGTCATTTTTCCAACTTTGACTCAGTGAACAAAAGTTAGTTTCTCAAAGCCATGTGACTTGTCAGGCACTGAGCCTGGTGATCGAGGCTTCCTCTTCAGGATCCACACAGCCTTTCTTAGAACTCAGCAAGGTCAGATTCATGTGCACATTTTTTATAGTGAAACTGTATGGCTTTTCAGATTCCCATCGGTTGCGTTTGTCACTGCTGGGATGACCAGTTGCATATGGCTGTCCCTGTCTGTTGCTGTCTTTCTTCTTTCTTTGCATGTCAAAGTATAAGAGCTGGAGAAAGCACGAGTGTGAGTGAATTGAATTGTGTGAATTTGTGTAAATCTGAGAGGCAGGAGAGGAACAAGGGAAGGACATGGTGGGTGCCATAAAACTTGTCATTTGGAGTGACAGGAGTTAAGGCTGCATATGTTAGTCAAAGCGTGTTGTGATTAAAAACCTCCTTGGAGTATAATGCTTGCATAGAAATTCTGAAAATCCTTGGCGAATGAAGCTAACATTTTTCCTTTTTCAAAACTAGATTTAATTAATGTCCCAGCTGTGCAAGTGCCTGTGTGCGGAGTGAGAGACAGGCTTAAGAATGGAAGGGAAAGAAGAGTGGGCAGAGTGCAGAGGGGACCAACAGAGTTTTCACAGCTGTGCTTGCAAGACAGGGGCTGCAGAAGTGACTGGGCACCGTGGTGCGGTACCGACAGAAGAGATGGAGAAGTCTCGCTGTCTAAGCCCTTTTGCTTTCATCTTCATCAGATGATGGCCCTTCAGAGTAGGAGGTGTGGAATAGTCATTACTGAAGCACATCGGAGCCTGAACTGTGATGCACATGGCAAAATCACTCTGTTCCTCTAGATGCATCAGTTTGCATTCCAAATAGTGGTGGGATTTTTACCCATGAACTCAGGGCCACAACCTGACTTTTTGAGAAAGGATCAGACAAATGGAGACGGTTGAATTTCCTAATTAAGGAGGAACATTGATTTCTAAAAGCTAAAGACCTAAAGGAAGCTTGACATTAGTTCCTGGCAGATCTGTGAGACAAATGACCAATGAGGGATCTTATGTGTGTGGGAAAGAGTTTGGTGGCCACCAGTAATCAATGAGGACCCCCTAATATGCCTTACCCAAACTCATTTCTTTAAGACCTCTCTCTCTGTCTCTGTCTCTGTCTCCCTCTCTCCTTCAGAGTCAGAATAATAGATTATTAGATACATAGAGGGATAGAATTTCACACTTCAAGAGGCACACACAGTCATAGAGTTCAAATCATATTCACACGCTATCATTCTTGGCAAATCCTGACTTCAGCAAAATATTTGGGACAATTTCTTATAACCTTGTAAGGGGAAGATAGGAAACCAGTCAGGGCAATAAATCTACATCCCAAGTAGCAATACTTAGTATGTTCTAGAGGCATCCTGCAAGGAAATGGGGATGTCTAACAGAAATAATACCTGCCTTCACATATAATGGATCTTTTTTTTTTTTTTGGTACCGGAGTTTGAACTCACAACCTTGTGCTGCGGAGCTAAATTCCCTGTCCTAATGGGCTTTTTTGAACAGGCTAGCAAATTTATTTCCACTTCTTGAAGTGAATAAGAAGTAAAAACTTGAAGAAAGTACAAAGATACAGATAGCTCAACGCTAGGGACATTACCGAAACAAGGCAGACTGACCAGTGATGGACTGGGAGGCCTTGGTTCAAAGAAGTGACCATTACATTAGAACTTAAGGTTGATTTACTCTGCATAAAACCCAGTTGTAAAGTCTCTGAAGTCTCCCTGCCTCTGTCTGAGTCTCTGTCTCTAGGGACTGAAACTGGGGCTTTGTGCTAGGCAGGTGCTCTACTGAACACTACATCCCTGTCTTCTGATACCTCTTTCTCTACGGAATGTTTGTTCTCATTTGTCCCTGCATCTCCGTACCACACCTACTAATTGGAGCACAGTTCGTGCTTAGTAAGTGTTGGATGAAAAAATGAAATTAGATACTGCACCATTCTGGGCTCTAGAAAAGGAGGCATCCAACAGTAGAACTAAGGAAAAATTACTGTGTTCCTTTCATTATACGATGTCTTTATTCCCACTCTGAGTAGCTATGTTAGGAGAAAAATTTTTCTAAGTTATATGAGAGCAAGAGACTATTTAGCTGATTACACCTAAAAAACTATTTTTTCTTTGGAATTTGAATTTTAAATCAAAGTTATTGCTTGTATTTAAGCAGAATAGCTTCGTTCAATGGAGAGGGTTTTGAGATTTCTTAGAATGATTACTAAACTGCTTTCTCTGAAAGATTTCAGTCTGGACTGAAAAAAAATTTGCAAAGCTGGATGGTTAAACAAAGAAATCAAATAAATGAAAATGATGCTATCAAAGATTTGAAAAGTTGCTTTTCTCCCCAGTGGTGATAGATCTTGAGCTGTGGTGGGTCGAGTGGCACTGAATAATATCCGCTTCTGTTATTGGGTTTGACTTAGGCTGATTCAAAAGTCATTGAGAAGTGGATGGATGATGTGAAAGACTTCTTAACGGAAGCACAGGCTGACCAAGGCGACGATGTTGGTCTACAGAGGCAGCTGGACCAGTGCTCTGTGAGTTCTGCTGTTCTGCAAAACCTGCTGGGATGCATAATATTTTCTTCTTTTTCTTTATTAAAATCATAGGAATATGACATGACATTAAAACGAGATAAAGTGAGCCTCTTTTGAGTTTATTGCTAATAAAAGGGTGACAGGTTGCTTGTTTTTAAGTTTTTGGCCATTGTTACTGAAAAAAGAAAACAAGAGCAACTTTAGTTCCCCAGGGGCTGCTGTCTTGTGTTACAATGACGACTTTCATGTAATAATTACCCATTGCATATTGCTGTTACTGTGCCACATGGTGAGGTTTTAAGAAAAACATATTTAACAAACGAAATTTTCTAGTACACTGCATGCAGTTTGTACTTGGTGAAATCATTAGCCTTCTCTAAACTAATTAAAAGCTATGTTTCCCACTGAGAGTCAGGTATTTCCAGGTTAAGTTAGCAGATGGCTATTCAGAGTACCCAGGTGAAATGAATTTCTTATGGCACAGTATTTCTTTAGTAGTTAAAAGTCCAAAGCAATCTGTTACTGTGATTTCAAAGGAATCTGGGCACATAAACTGTAATTATGGCATCTACTTCTTATTTTATGTGTTAAGGCGTTTGTTAGTGAAATAGAAACAATCGATTCATCTCTGAAAAACATGAAAGAAGTTGAGACTTACCTTCGAAGCTGTCCAGTTGCTGGGCTGCAGACCTGGGTGCAGACAAGGCTGGTTAACTGCCAAACCCAACTGGAGAAATTTAGCAAGGAGGTGAGCTTTTCAACTTCGCTATCTGTAGTTTTGAAGAAGTGAAGACAGCGTCCTCTTTTGATAAACAAAATCAATTTGCGACCCATCTATTGTGAAAAACGGTGATTCAGAATACAGCATGGGTGATCAGTTGGAGCAAGAAAGTCTTTTTCCCCTTTTCCTTCCTCTCCCTCCTCTTTCCTCTTCCCTTCCCTCTCCTCGTCTTCTTTCTCAATCTTCTTCATTAATCGTCTAGTTTGACCCAGGACTTAGCTTTTCTTTGTGTTTCAGCTTTACACATGCATTTGCTTCCCTTGCCTTTCATTCCAGTGTGTTTCAATTCAGCAGATATTTATTAGTCAACTGATGATTAATGTAGTTAATACCTTCCGTCAGGCATCATTCTAAGCATTGAGGATATAGTGATGGACAAGGAGAAATTCTCCTCTTAAGGAACTTGCGTTCTAGTCAGGTGGATGAATGATGAGGACTAGCAGGTAGTGATAGCGAAGAATTAGAGTTCGGTGGATTCTTTCATATAGCACTGTTGGAGACTGGAACATTTGAATAGAGAACTGAGAAAAGTAGGGGACAGACCATGAGTGGTCCAGGTAAGAGGATGGAGAACTGGGGAAGAGCATGTTTTAAAGCTCTGCAGACGGGTTCAGCGTGGTATGTTCTTTTAGTAAAGAACCAAGGGCAGTGTAGCTGAAATAGGGGAAGAGGAGTTAGTGGGCTGGAAAATGGGAATATTTGAGGTCAGAGGGCAGACAGAAGATGAATTAGATATGGTTGTGGAGAGGAAGACTTTGGATTATTCTTCAAGTATGGTGAGAAGCCATTTGAGTTTTGCACAGGGAAGCGACATGTGATTGATCTTTTAAGGTCGCTCTGGTTTTCACGTGGTAATGTGCTCTGGGAAGGTGAGGATGGAAACAAGGGATACGTAGGCTCTGACTCCGGTCTCTGGGAAAGAGGATGAACCTTATACTGGGGAGGCGGTGGTGGAGGTCACGAGGAATAGTAACTAGGCTCAGACTGTATTTGAAAATAGAGATAAGACTATGTGATAGAAAAATGAACCGTCAAGGACAGCTCAGGGCCACCACAAAGCTTCTGTTTTGTGTGAATTTTGGTGCCCTTGTCTGAGATGATGAGGACTCAGTGAGGAGAAGTGTACCTAGGCACATACGAAAGGATGCTTTCCCTTCAGGAAGGATTACGTTTACGATGCTCTTAGACGTGCAGCGGGAGGCACTTGCAGCCTTGGAAGCAGAAGGGAAGGGCAGGAGGACAGGTGAGTAGTAGGCCAGGGAACTTGAGGGCCTAGGAGCCACGGGAAGCAATTTTCTATACTGCCCCAGGCTGGGCATTGCTGCAGCATCAGAACACAGTCGAGCTTTAACCTTGAAAAAGGCTGTGTTCCCTGGCATGGCAGGGAAGGATGAGATTGGAGAATATTGAGGAGGAAGTGGGAAGTGATCAGCGGGGACAACTATGACCTACTTTGAGAAATTCTCTCTTCGAGGGACTGGAGAAAAGAGGTGTGTGCTGGAAATGGAAGATCCGAACAGGTTTCTTTTGTTAGTTTTAATAATGAGATGTGTTAGAGGCTGTATCACGGGGAAAGGGGCGACCTCATGTAGAAGGAGAAGATAATTCAGGCAGAGACAGA
>RJWT010010789.1:0-23850 GCA_004365215.1 Cuniculus paca | reverse complement strand
GATGTTGCCTGAAATGCACCCAAGGCAGCTTGGTACCCAGCTCAGAAAACCATCATAAAAGAAATACTAAGCATCTCTAAAGAAGACACATAAAAAAATAGAGGAGCATAGGAAAATGAGGGAAACCATGAGTGAAAGTGTAAGAGAGATTTAGAATGTATGAAACAGATTCAAAGAGATATTCAGAAAATTAAAACTCAATTGAAAGCTGGCAAATTCACTTGAAAGAAACTGAAGACAGACTTTCAAATCTTGAAGACAGTTTGCAGCCTGTGATCACAAAGGGAAAGATCGCTTAAAAATAACAAGGACTCAAGAAGTAACAATTCAACAGCTGGTGGACAACTCAAAGATGCATAACTTAAGAATTAAAAATGTAAGTGAAGAAGCAGGGGTCAAGACAAATGACAGCAGGACCTTATTTACAGATATAATTTATGAAAACTTCCCAAGCAGGGAAAAAGAATATGACATTCAAATAAGTGAGGCATGTAGAACTCCAGCTAGCCATAGCAAAAACAAATGTACAACCAGACATATAATAATCAAGATCCCAGAAATTCAACTCAAGAACAGAATATTAAAAGCTGTTAGAGAAAAGAAACAGATCACCTATAAAGGAAAACCCATCAGAATCACAGCAGACTTCTCAACACAAACCATCAAGTCAAGAAGAGGCTGGAATGAAGTAATGCAAGTCCTAAAAGAAAACAACTTGCAACCCAGACTGATGGACCCTGCAAAACTTTCCTTCAAAATTGATGGAGAAACAAGATACCTCCATGACAAAGAACAATTCAAGGAATTCATGACTACCAAACTAACCCTACAAAGAATACTAAAGGACATTTTAGAGAGAGAGAAAAAAGACCACAGTCTCAGGAACAATGTCAGAGTGGGACCATCAAGTGTGGCCAGTCGACTGAATGGAGAGGAAAAACAGGGAGCCAATGGCAGGAAAATAGCATGCCAGAGACAATGCAGTGCAAGAGGGCCTCAAGGTACCAATAGAAAGAAACAGAGGCAGAGTGAATCAGGAGACAGGATCCATCAATATTCTCTATGCAAGAAACACATTTAGCTAGAAAGAAAATTCATAGTCTGAAAATCAAAGGAGAGAGAACAATGCCCTATGTGACAGGGAGCCAGAAAAGAAAAAATAGGGGTACCCTGCCCATTAATTGCAGAATGGGTAAGAAAGACATGGTATTTCATGGGGTGGAAACCTACTCAGCTACAAAGGAAGAAAATCTCAAGGCTCTTGTAGGTAGATAGAGGCAACTGGTAATAGTCCTTATGGATGTAATGGACCAGAGTCACAAGGGTGAATTTTGTGTTGTCTTCATAGCATAACAAGCTAAAGGTGTTAGTGGGATCCAAAATATACAATACATATTGGGAAAGTCAAAGGAGACGAATTATCTAAAAAGGGAAGGCAGTGGCCACTGTTAATCTATTATCATGATTTGAAACTCATATTGTATTCATTGTTCTAATTAGTTTCATTTTATTCTGATTTGTTTGATTTTATTATACTTGATGGCATGCACAGCTATTTCAAAGATAACAAAATATATAATTGCATCTATCGAGAATGTCAAATTATCTTGTTTAGAAACCCTGTATTGCTTTCATTGTTTTGTTTTGATTGATTTTACTCTATTCTGTGTTGTTTCATTGTAATATGTCTGAAGGTGTAGGCAACTATTCTGAAGATAACAAACATTATGGTAGCCAATGCTGTTTTTCTAGAATCTTCAAGTTCTGTATTGCTTACATTGTTCTGCTTTGTTTGTTTTGTTTTGTTTTTACTGTTTTATTTTGTTGTTACTGTTTTATTTTGTTGTATTTTGTTTGATTGTACTTATCCCTGATGGTATGGACAGGTATACTGCAGATAACAAGAGGCATTATGGTAGCCATTATCAATTGCTTTTTACCCTGTTTAGAAGTCATGTACCATGTTCATTGCTTTGTTTTGATTGATTTTACTCTGTTTTATTTTGTTTGGTTGTATTCTTTTAAAAAAAATGAATTAGTCATGCTATTGTCATTCAACTTGGAAGTAGTAAGATCCTGGGGACAGAATCTTGGGAGTTGAAAGACAGATAGCACACAGGGATGAAAACAGAATCTCTTCATTTCCCTGCACCTTGGGGTCACTGGTGTTTGTGCAGAATGCTTGCTTTCATAGACCTTCTCTGTGAAGAAAGGAAACAGACCCTTGCTAACAACATGGTAGCCAGTCAACTTGAAGGCATAAAAATTATTCTTTAGGCCTTCCTTAAAAATGATCCTGCAAACTCCTAGAGTAGCTGTATCAAAGAATGCTTTCAAATTACATGATCATTGCTTTCTTCTACCATACCTAAAACATCAGTAAGTTGCAGCTTGATCTTGAAATGCTTATTTTATTCCTGGAACGGAACAGCAACAGTACAGTAGTATCTTACAGCAGCAGCAGAAATTGCCTGTATGACCTTCTGTAATTAGCAATGTTTTCAGGAGGCCTTGCAGTAACAGAGATGGAAACACCCACCTTGCTGGGAGGTCTCACTTCAAATTCATTCCCTTCCCAGAAGGTATTAGCCTGGCATGACTAGTTTCCTTATAATTTCACATTCCGTCTTCCCATGGTGGCTCTCTTTCATGTCTTCTCATCTCTGCTTACACCCCCAAAACTGCTTCTCTCGATTCACTCATATACTAATCTTACCTTGTCTTCCTTTCAGATAATGGAGATTATCTTCAATTATCTCCCTTATCTCAAAAGATCAACTTGTCATCAATTGTAAAGAAAATGAGTTCATATCCTCTGCTTTCTGCTGTCATACAGTGGGATACCAGTTTCTTATCCATCAAATGCCAGGAAAACACTGGTCCAATAACTCCTTTTTTATTTTTGGACATCTAAATAGTATACTAACAATGATCCTATAACCTCTTCTTTTATCTCTCATTAATATTCCTATAATTCACCCAAACCCATTGCTTTCAAAGTCTTGTATGTTTTTAGACTTCAAATTTAAATTCATAACCCTTTCCTGAATTTCAAACTTTACATCTTCCTGCTTGCCATCTCGAGTTGGAAATTTAATTATAAGCATAAGCAAGCAGAGTTTAACTAAAGCAGAATTCATGCTCTCTACTGCACCCTCTACCCCCACCACAAAATTACTTTAGTTCATCCTGTTTTCTGAAAATATTACTAAATAAACCTAGGTACCATTCTAAATCTTTTCCCCACTTAGTCTATCAACAAGAAGTATCTATATTGTTTCAATGCAGATCTCTTTACTTTTTTCTTTTTCTATTTCTTGTTCTCTAGCAAAGATGACCTCTATCTGTACTCACCCAGAAGCCAAAATTGTTTTTTTAAAAATCTGATTGTGTATCTTATCTGCCTAACAAGTGACAATATCTTCCAATAATTCTAACTGACCAAAAATGTCCTGTAAAACATACTTGATCAGAACCAGAACAGCTCTTAGACTATCTCTCCAGCACCTTGCTCTGTCTCACCTCTGCTCCCTTTTCCTCAGTTGTTCTAACTTGGCTGCACTTTCGCAGAATTTTTCATTTGTTGTTTGTTGAAACTGTAGTGGTCTTCCTTCTATAGTCTTCACTTGGTGCCTCCATCTCACTATCAAAGTGTAGACACAAACGTTAACACTCCAAAGAAGACTTTCCTGTTCACCATCTCTAAAGTTGCTCTCTTATACCACCTTGCCAGTAAAGGCTACAGGATTGTTCTTTTTCACTTCTTTCAGAGTATTTTGCCTTATCTATAATTATTAATGTATTTTTCTGACTCCCTCATGCCTATCTGCCATCATCTATAAGCTTTATAAAAACAAGGACTTTGTCCATTCTCTTCTCCACGTAAGGTATGTGTTAGTAAAGATTATTCCACAAAAATCAGTAAGAATAGTGGTTGCATAAATAAATATCTGAGTTTGTCATAGAAGAATAGAATAAAGAAAGTGAATGGAACCTACATGTAAGAGAGAAACCAGAGTCACTTCTGGAAATAATTGGAACATGTTTTAAGGGATCCATCATGCTAATACTAATTCATACCATTGTAACATGGATATTAAAGGAAAAGAGGTTCATTTTATGTTCTCAAATGGCAGAAGCCTGGCTGTATTAGTTAGAGCGGTGTGTGTGTGTGTCCTTAAAATGGTCTATGTTTTTACCTGCACTTTCAAATACCAATAGGAGGCCTAAAGAGAAATAATAATTTCCCCCAAATCTACATTGGTGAACAAATAATGAAGCTGGGACTCTACCACCTCAATGTTTGATTATAAAATTCATGTCCTTCCTTTTATTCCAGAAAAAATAGATTGCTAAGGTTAGTGCTGAAGTATCTTCTTACCTGAAAACACTTATTCTATTCATGAGCATAAAGGAGAGTCAAAGATGTGAACGTAGGAGTTGGTCTGTAGGGTTAAGAGAGTAAGGAAAGAAGAAAATTGTGTATGTAAGCTATGCAGCTGATGGGTGTCTTTTTCAAATACTATGGTGTTTCAATAGGGCCTGTTGAATCACACACACATAATCAGTGTAATTCCAGGAGCAAGCCCGCTTGGCTCAGCAGTTTTAATATACAGATCAATTTTGCATTACCTCCTTCTGGCTGTGAGTGCTCATACAGGGAGGTCATAAAACATTTATTGGGCCAAGGATGCAAATTGAGCAAAGAGTGAATCTTCAATCTGTAGACAGCCTCTTGAAAGAAACTTGTCAGATGAGTCTGTGATGAGCATTTGCTCTGCTCCTACACTCTATGAAATTTTTATTTTCATTTCCTTTAAAGAATTCACCTGTTTGAGAGGTGGAAAATTATATACATACCTACATGCATACACATATAACTGAAGCATAATAATTTATGTGCCATTTATACTTTTAAAATAAAAATGCATGTGACAATGGATATTAAAAAACTAAACTTTAAATATTGTGACAGAATTATGACGGAAATTCTCCAATTATTTGCTATGGGCAAAACAAAATTTGAAGACATTAAGAAAAAGTGAAAAATGAATGTTAATTTCTACCATGAACTAGGCTAAAAATACAAACTGTGTCACATTATCCTGATAGACAACTAGTTAACCACTGCTATGGGAGAGTTCAAGATGTGAATTGGAATTTAGAGACATGAAGCAGGGTAACTTCTACACTGCCTGTGTTACATTTAATTACTCTCAGTGTGGCATGTCCTGCTGCCCATCCTAACCTATCTTAACCATTTCTCTTAGTGCAACTAATGAGAAATGAACAGTGCTTCATTAATGCAGTCTTTTTGGCATAGAGAAGACAAGAATGAGAGAAAATGACAAACATCAAAGAAAGGAGAAAGAAATGCATTTCAAAAACTTGGCTAGCTCAGCTCAACCCTTGAAAACTCTGTACACATGCAGAGCTTTATATGAGCATAGACTTGGACTTACCTACATATAAGGCTTTGCCTACCAGTTCTAGCTACAGGTGGTTGACACTTCCTCTGATTTTCTGGGGAATTTAGATGTATGATATTTTTTAGAGGTAACTAAGATTACCTTGCACCATTATTGTCCTTTTTAGGATAATAACATGGGTGGCAAGCTAGAAAAGGGATATAATATGCTTTCAATTGTTATTTGCCTCCTGGTTAGCTAATGTGCTACAGGGAGCAAGAACTTAAGCAATAATTGTTTGTTTCTCTTAATAGACAATAAGAACATGACAATGCTTATAGTACCCATATCTCCATTAAAACAGAGCATAAATTGGAGGGTGAGAAACATATTCTACATGATAGGTTACATGTAAGATAGTTACCACTCAGACCATTAACTTCTTCACCACAAGAATAATCTTATTTATTCAGACTACTCACAAAATTCACAGTGTTGGGTACATAGGTATGTGATAAATATTTATTTACTTAATTGATTTGCCAGTGCCAACACACACACACACACACACACACACACACACACCATTGCCAGAACATTTATAGAGATGGGCTTTATAGTTGAAGAACTATATTTTTTTTTTAAAGAGAATAGAAAAAAAACAAAACAGAATAGAGTCAAACACAACATAGCATTTCAGAACCGAACACTGCAAGCAATACAGGTTGAAGAACTAAATTTATATAAAATGTTTCTGTAATGATGAAATCCCCTTGAGCATTTTAATAGCTTTATGTTTTCAAGTTGATCTTTCTTGTTTCTCAAATCATTTATCCAAAATTATTTTGAGTTCTCGCTTATTTGTAAACCTCACCTCAAACCCTTCTGCTTTTCCAATCACTGCAGTTTTGGATCATGAAGACAGAATTCTTCCTGCAGAATCACAGGGGCAATGGCATAACTTCCTTCTTTTCAGCAAAGGTTTCAGTGACAGAAGAAATAATTGGGTTATCCTAAGCTGTCCTTTTTGAGATTCCAAAAATAGAAATGATTTCTGTATAAATATTTTTGTCATTAATAACATCCCATTCAAGTCATTTTATCAGGATCCACCTAATTAATTGTCAATCAAGCAAAAAATTGTAGCAGCATATCTTGAAAGGCACATAGTTGAGTCTAAAAAATAACAGGTAACATTCCCCCACACATCATTTGTACTCTTGGCAAAAATGTTTAATTTGGGATGATAGAACTAGCAAAATTCAAATAGAGTATTCAGTTTAGTTAACAGTAATGTATCAAATTTGACTTCTTATTTGTGATTAGTCTAGTATAGTAATGTTAGATGTTAAAGAAGAAAAACAAACTTTCTCTCCCTAAAATATTGAGGATTAAACTAAACTTCAAAAAGAAAGATCTCTGGCTGTGTAACTGTCTTAAAAATCCTCAATATTTTAAGGGAAAATATTATGTTTTCTATAATTAACAATAGAGAAAACTAGATGAGAATTTTAAAAATTGTGCACTTCCTTTTTAAAAAAAAAATCATAAATTCTTGAGAGAGACTCAATCAGACAACTAGAGTATCTACATAAGTTTTCCTGAGATAGAAAGTTTTTGTCGTTGTTGTTTTAGTTTGGTTTTTTTGGTACCAAGGATAGAACTCATGACCTTGCACTTCCCAGGCAGGTGCTTGTGCCGGTGAGCTATATCCCCAACCCTGAGATAGAAAGTTTTATGGGCACATGCCCAGTACACAATCATACCCAAAAAGACTAATAATGGACAACAATGGTGATAAGTCAGTTTCAGGGAGAAAACTCAGCATCCTGAGGGACAGTCATTGAGAGGTGAGGAATGAGACACACAGGCGTTAGCAGGGCTTTGAACATGAGAGACAGTTATATATGAACTTACACTAACCTCTTCCTCTACCACCTCTTCAGACTGCTTATGTACCCTTGAAAGGAGAGAGCCACTCCATTAAAACAATCCTATGTTAAAAGAACAACTTCATAAAAGGAAGAAATGATTTTCCAAATGGATTAAAAGGATACATGAGTAATGGTGATCCCAGGGCCAGGGCACACAGTTGCAGTGTAGGTAGTTGATGACTCACACTTCAGGAAGGCCTGGTATGAGAGTAAGTCAAAAGTGTAAGAGAAGGGGAGCAGGCCAAGGAGCCATGAGAATGACATGCAGATCTAGTGTGTTACTCAAAGAATCAAGAGCACTGTGCTCACAGAAGACAAGGGTAACCATCAGTCTTTGAAAGAGGCTGCTCAAGGGAACTTACTAAGATTTTTTAGATTATTAGGCCTAGAAATGGTTTAGTATATCTTAAGATATTTAATGAAGGGATTCTGAAAGTCTTAGACCTGAGCAGAAAAGTAAGGCAGAGGTCATGAAATTTGATATATTTAATGGATACACTTCCTCAACAAGCAGTAAAGTTGGGCTCTTTCAAATTACACTACTCACCCAGATGAAGACTTACACAGACAAACCATGTCAAACAGTCCTGCCCATCAGCCTCAGACAGTCTTCAATTTTTGCAGGTCTGGTGTGGAACAGATTTGTCTCTAGTGCAAGGATAAGAAGTCTGATTGTTTCTTAGGCATTGTGGAACTAATTTCAATCATAATAATATTCTGTGATAACAGAAGTCTTTAGTCCCCTGAGGTTCAACTGAGCTATTCATGAATTTGACTTAGGAATAAAAAAGAGTCCAGAGGAGGCATCGGTAGAGGAAATGTTCCCAAATGAGGCATAAGAAAAATGGTATCCTATTGTGAGCATACCTCCTTCTGCCTTATAGGTGAAGGCTAAAACCTGAAATGAACTATTGAGGCTAGTTTCCCTTTCAGAAGTCAAGGCTGCTAAAATTGTTAAAATATAGAGTACGCTTTTTAAAACTGCAAGTTTATTCTATTAAAAAAACTCTGAGCTCATTTATCCTACGTTTATAACTAAGCTTTTCCATAATAGTATTTCAGTCAATTATTGAGGAAATCTTCTTTAGGGAACAAGTAGGGATAAACACCTATCCTATCTCTATTTTATGTCTAAAACTTTAAAATTATTTTTGTCTATACTTAACAAGGTAGTGACTTATGAAATTTTTAATGCAGAAATCCTTAAAACTATCAGTAAATATCTATTTTATTCCCACTCTCTAGGATTTTCCACCCTTAAAAATTCAGTAGCTATGTTCCCTGGCATTTTTCACTTGAATATTATGATAACAATAAACTGACTTGCATTTAAAAATGAGATTATGCTTTACATACTCCTTTTGTAATCTGGGTTTGAAACTTAAGCTTCTTCTACATATCAAATCCTTCTGATATAAATAATACCATACCTATTTCAAGAATAAGTCCCTCAGGATCACTGTATATTCTCTAAAAGTCCATGTAAGCTGCAATCAAAGTATAAGTCAGGATCTATCATTTTTTAAAGTAAGCTGCATTTAACAAAAATGGCATATGTTTATAGATCTTAATTTCCATTGTTTGGTTTGGGTAGAAGCAAACTTTTTCAGTCAATGGACAGAGAGTAAGAATTTTGGGCTTCCAGGGCTATGTAAAATGTCTCACATAAATTTGTTCATTTGGGGGAATTTCTTTGCTTGTTTCTACCTCCCTAAAACAAATTCTTAGCACTGGGTTCATATAAAAATTGACACCCCCTAAAATAAGATATTTGTTCCAAATGGTTAGTTTATTAATTCTTGACATAGTTCCAAATATACAAATCAAGAAAATAAATTTCAAAATGTCTAAATTTGCTTGCTTGCCACTGAATGTATCCTTTCTTTTGGATAGACATACACATTCTTAAAATACAAAGCAAGCTTCGGAAAGCTTGGGATCACTGACTCCATCCTTGTATGTGCCACTCACCCTGACACTGCCCATCAGGCAGTAAGTTAAGAGGTTTCCACAACCCACTGGGGTCAAACTGCAGTGCAGTTTTGGTTTACCTGAAAAGAACACTTTGAGAAAGCAAAGAGAGAAAAGTATGACTTTCTCACATAGAAGTAACACCAGAATTCAAATTATTTGTGTTTTACTTCTTTCTGTGAGTTGCCAAGAATTTGCTATGACCAAAACAGAATCCTTAATTTGAGACACTAATAAGCAGGCCACTGGAAAATGCGCTGCTACTTATTATTACAATGAGATTTTACTATTTCACACTGTCAAGTCACAACCTCATGCCTCATCCAACTCTCCTTCACAGAAGAAAAATAGTTTGGTAGGACTCACAGCTTTATGAGGAGTAGCAGGATATATTAGAAAAAATAGGATTTTTGTAGATGGATTTACATATGAATATCAATGCCTTTATAGTTCATTGATATTGGGCAAGTTACACTCTCTGGGCCTCAATTTATGAATAAATTACAAAGTTGGGGAGGAATTACAGACATGTAGATACTTAATATTTATAAAATAACATATTCTTAACCAATATAAAGAAAAAATTAAACCACAAAAAAGTATGAGAAACTCATCCTAGAATAGTAATTTTAGCTGACCCATGAAACACAAAATTTCAGTGTATTTTTGTACCACAAAAATATCAGTAAATTGCTTTTAAAATTCTAGTAAAACTCCAAGAGAGCAGAAGGCAGATTTTAAAGAGTTTTTGAGATTATTCATTACTTGTGTTAAAATGTACATTTTTCTCATCTTAAAACACCAGAAAATTAACAGTATCTTATTAGAAATCTTTTTTTATTTGCAAATGCACATGATCAGGAAAGCAATGTAACTTCTTTTAGATACATTTACCACATCTATTCTCCATCAACCTAAGTAAAGACAACAATGCTAACACAATGTCTGTTCTCTGTTTAATAATAGATTCGGCAAAGGAAGAATACATCCTAAAAGATTAATAAGAAGCAAATATCCAGGACAGAGAAAAAAGCAAACAGCAGAGTGGCTGTTTTGCTTAACCGCCTGTCAGTAAATATTCATGCCTGCCTTTGGTCTTTCACTGGGCTCATGCTGCTCTGCTTGGCCTCCGTCTCAAATTTCTGTCAATAGCCTAAAAGCTATATTCAAACAAACATTCAAATGTGTCTTACCCTATCTCCTTCAGACATGCTGACACAGTGGGTTTCATTTTAATTATGGTGTCTTCTAAAATGGCTTGTATCAGAATTATGCAGGGCTTTCTAGCAAATGATAACAATGGTGATGATTTTCTTGTGTATTTATATTAATACTGTCTTAAATTGTAGGATAGTATGGTTTGAGGAAGCTCAAAAGCAAACTCAGAACGTAAATTTTCAGTCATATGAAAATTCCCTAAAAAATTCAAAATTACTACATACAGATCAGTAGTCCAAAAGGTAAAGTTTTTCTCCCCCATTGATATCTCTCAATACCATACAAGTCATTAAAATTCCCCAGTTGTCCAATTGCTTCTGAAAGTGGAAAAAAAAGACTCTGTCATTGTCTTTAGTCAGAGGTGGTATTTCTGAAACTCATATATCACCTCTGCTCAGACTGCTATGATCTGCTCCAAAAGTCTGACAGTCCATAGCTGTCCTTTTTTCAGTCTACTTTCTCAGATTTTTCAGCATAATCTTATCAAATAACAGATATTTTCCCTGGTGCACACCTGTGCACAGGCTCACAAACATACATTCAGTATCTCCTCAAGGCCTATAAATTCTTAGCTAGTCACGCTTCAACTTGTGACCTGGATGCTGTACGTTTCACCAGCCTATTCTACCTCTTTCTGTACTCCCTGTTGCCCTTGCCTTTCCCCAGGATTACTGTACTTCATGCCTCCAGCCTTTGTTTACACTGCTCCCTTGACAAATCTGCATGAACAAAATTAGTAGCATTTCAAGTGACAGTCATGTCTGACAGGTATGTTCTTCTAGGGTATTCAACTTTCACCATTTTGTACATAGGTTGAAATTTATGTTCAAGTGCTAGAATAAATAGAATTTTCCCTGGAAATATTAGCACATCTTTCCTCCCATCTACTGGCATCAACTTGGAGCATTAATGAAATTTAAGACTGATGCACTGAATATGTAATTTTACTTAGTACTATGCAACAAAGAACTCTTTTTTCCCTATCCCTACACCACCCACCTATGCTATTAAATAGAGTAATACTTAAAATAAAGAACCTTCATCCACATAATATGTAGATGTGTGGGATCCCTCCTACACACTGGAATTTTATTAATGTGATGATTACAAATTCTGTACCTCGCTCAAAATACAGCTTTGATCCAGTTATGACTAAAAATCATTCACCTTGCTGATTATTCAGGGTAATGACAGAAATCATGTGTAACCTTAGATAAATTTTTACCTTACCATGAAGATTTTGTTTAGTAACACCCAGCGAATACCTGATCCCTTTATTAAATGCCTTCACAGAAGCTGCACATTTACTTTTCAAGTTTTTTCAGTTCTTAGCAAGAGTTTTTAATGTCAGTTTTTAAGTATGTATTCTTCCCACAGAACAGAATTATAAGCTTCACATGGTCAGAGAATATGTTTGGTCTCTCTGTGTCAAAATAACTGGGAAAGTCAATTTAAGAGGTGAAAGGTTTAGTATGGCTCACAGTTGGAGAGAAGTTTCTCCCCATGGTTGACTGGTTCCATTGCTGTAGTCCTGACATGAGGCAGATCATGGTGGAAGATCATGATGGGTCAAAGCTGCTCAACTCATGGCAGGAAGGAAGCACAAAAAGAAAGAAAGAGCCAGTGAGTCTGTGCTAATAGGCTTCCTCCTGTTGCTTTTATTCCCTCTGAGATTCTAGCCTATTGGATGGTGCCGCCTACACTCAAGATGCCATCATTTTACTCTCACACACACCAACATCTCTAAAACACATCCTCACAAGTACACCCACAAGTGTACTTTATTAATTTCCTAGATGTTTCTCAATCCAATGAAGTCGGTAATCAAGATTATGCATCGCAGGGGACATGTTTTGCTTACCATTATAAACTTAGCACTCCGCACAATCCCTGGTACCGAATTAGCAACTAATAAACATTTATCGAATGAGCAAATAGCACATACACATTGAAAACTCTCCTTAAGGGCCGGGGATCTAGCTCAGCGGCCTAAGAACCTGCCTGGCAAGCGCAAGGTCGTGAGTTCAATCCCCAGTGCCGCAAAAAAAAAAAGAAAACTCTCCTTAATGACAAATTTTGTAAGTGAATCCTGACCATTAGCCTGAGAAAGTAAAATGGAGGGAATTTTAGCTATAAGGAACCAATATTTACAGTATCAATATTTTTGCAGTATTTTGGAGCTGCTATGGTTTAAAGTGTTCCCCAAAGTTCATGTGTTGAGAACTTAAATTTCCAGTATAACAGTGTTGAGAAGAGGGACCTTTAAAAGGTGAAGAGACAAAAAGGTTTCTGCACTCATAAAAGGATCAATGTCATTATTGTAAAAGTGGGTACATTATTCCAAGTCTGGGAGTCTTATTAAAGTCGGTCCAGTCCTCTCTTGCTGTCACTCACAATCTCTTGCACGTTTGCCTTCCACTATGGGATGCCAAAGTGTGGAGGTCCTTGCAGATATGGGCCTCTCAGTTCTGGAATTGTCAGCCTCCAAAAGAAGCCTTTGTACTTTATAAATTACCCACTATCAGCTCTTCTATTACAATAAAATTAAATGTATTAAGACAACATAAGCCTGTACCATTGTCATATCAAAAATATTTTAGAACATCTTATTTTATTTTTGTTATAGAGAACACATGTGAAAACAACCCCAAAAATATGGTCAAGCTGAGTTAAAAATACTTTATAGATTGGTTAGTCTTTTCAGAGATAGTACATTTATTATAAATATGTTTGCTTTAAAAATACATTATTAAAAACATAGTTGTGCTGAGGATGAAGCTCAGGGTAGAATATGTGCTTTGCATGCTCTGTATTTTTAAGGTCATAGGTTCACTACAAAAAAAGGTAATAAAATAAAATAAAAACTTAAACTTTCCATAACCTCTTATACTACATTTTGTTGACATTACATATTTGAATATCTCTACTGAATTCATTCTTCATTGATGTCCTATGATTTGAAATTTTGCTCAATGAAAATGCTGACATTTCTACTTTTTCTATACTTTCCTATATTTCTCTATCTTCATGATTAGTATATTTAGAAGTAAAGCACTGGGAAACTGGAGAGTAGAAATGGGTATCTTAGTTGACTTTCCAATACTGTAACACCTCTAGTGATCGTACTCATTCCCAGCAGGGCCTGTTTCTAAATGTTTCTCTCAATGGCTGGTGACAAAGCTTACAACATATGGGCCCTTGGGGGACACATCAAACCACAGTGGTAGAGGAGGAAAGGATGAAACATGGTACTGGAAGCACTGTGGTGGCTGAGTGACACCTGTGGCTCATTTTACACCTCAGACTATATAAACATGCCTACTTATATAATGTAGTCAGAATTTAACAATGCATTGTTTATTTTAAAAGCAAAAGCATTTCAAAGTTATTGTGTTAAGTCTGTAACACTTCTGTAAAAACCCAATTTTCTATAACTAATCATTCAGGATAAAGTCAATCTTCTGGGGGCTAAACTAGGTTTTCCTTGGCCTTAGATGCAGAACAAGTCATTGGTAAAGTTAGAGCAAAACTGTCCTAAGTACAAACATTTTGCTTGGAAAGCGACTGGGGACATTAGAAAGGCACCAAAACCTAAAAATCAGTTGAATTTTAAAAAACAAACAAAAGAACCCACCAATTGTTTACTTCAGGCTAAAGAACAGTCACATAAGAATGTATTTTTAAAAATGTTTCATACATCAAAAAAGCTTTAAAATGTAATTAGAAGATCCCAGAGCCTATCTGTAGTTTATTTGAGGCCTCCAGACTTTTCCTTTACTTCTTTGATAGTCCCAAACCTAATAAGTACATAACAGAAACATAAGACATAACAAAAACTCATTGTTTCTGCACTCTGCAAAGGATTCAGGCAGCAGGTCCAAATGGATGCTGTGCTGGGTCAGGCTGAAACATATCAGATAGAAAGGCTACTGTTGAGTTGTCAGTATGTTTCAACCCAAATCAATCAGAGTTGTCCCACTGTTTCTTAGAAGGAAACACTCCTGCCTTTGCCATTTGATTTTTCCCCCAGTACAAAACTAAAACAAAAGTCAGAGACGGAATGTTTGTTAGCATAAACAAACCTATAAGTATGACACAGTCCTGTTACCTGAAGAAAGCACATGAAACGGCCATTTCTTGTCCTGATGCTTTTACACTAGGTGGATCGAAATTCTAGCTGCTGCCTACGAGCTTGCATTCACAACCAACACATTCTGGAAGTCAGTCTACTCAACTGCAGAATGAAAATTGCAATTAACTCAGTATTTTGATTTTGACCAAGATGATGCCCCTAAAGAATTCCAGCAGGTTATCAGTCACATACTAGGTGCTAGATGTTATCAAAATAGCATATAAATGATTATGAGCCTATATTTATTTGTGTGTATATTTAATTAAATCATTAATCAAATTTTTAATCACTTTAAAGTCATAGTTTTCCATTTATCTCTATCAGGAGCAATTTGATTAGCTTTTTCCACTAATCTAGACCACTTCTTTATACTTATTTTCTTTCCAATTAACTTCAATTTGAACATCGAACATCTCATTAATATCACCATGATTAGATAGATCTATAATAATAAGGAAGAGAAACTTGGTCCTACCAAGTTTTCACTAAAATTTAATTAGATGGTATGAATGAAGGTACTTTATACTGGTAACTTACATGTTTTTTAACTATAATTATGGGAGGGACTTCTCATTTTTGATAATAGTTGGAATGTACATGAGGACTCAGCAAACCTTTTCTGTAAAGGGCTAGATAGTAAATGTTAAAACTTGGTAGATAAAATCGGCCCTGTCACAACTGTTCAACCCTGCTGCTGTAGCATAAATACAGTCAGACAATACGGCAACAGAAGAAGGTTTTGTCCCATAAAACCTTATTACAAAGTAAGCATGCACTTACTTGCACTTATTACCAAAGTAAGCCTCCACAGCCAACAGAATGAGCTGAGGTTTGACAACTCCTGTCCAATTCTCCTTGAAGACAGAATAGTTAGGTCTTCCCCACTTCCACCTCAAAGTCCTACTAAAAGAAGGATTAGTAATCACCAGGTGGAAATCAGAAAACATTAGAGATGAGTAGGACTTCTGCTTATTTTATAGATTGACTGAGACAGCTAAAAGGTGTGCTTTGTTTTCAAAGGACTCCCTGAACTGACAGTGAATCCAAAATAGCAATTTTTTATTAATTTTTAAAATTTTTATTAGTACATGTTTGCAATATATGCATTTTACAATCATCTTGGGAAGTGGGTACACACACATAGTACAGCTTATTTTTTAATCCCTTTCCCTTTCCTCCACCTCCCTGGCTTGTCCTCTAGTTCCCTTTTCCCCATTGCCACTCTTGTCAATATTATTAATCATAGCTCATGATTATACCATGTTTATATTCATTAAGGTTATTAGGTTCCTATATGTGTCATATTACAGCAATGCACGCATACCAATATTTATAGCAGCATGATTCAAAATAGCTAAATTCTGGAAGCAGTCTGTATACCCATTAACAGATGACTGGATAAAGAAAGTATATCTACATACAATGGAATACCATTTGGCACAACCCAAATGCCCATCAACCACAGAATGGATAAAAAGATGTGGTATTTTTATACAATTGAATATTACTCAGCTATAAAAAAAGATAATCTTGAGGCTTTTATAGGTAAATGGAGGCAACTTGAAACTATACTCATAAGTGAAATAAATCAGACTTACATTTGTAAATATTGTATTGTCTCCCCAGCATAAAAAATAAATAATAATAAAAAAACAGAAAGAGCAATAAGATCCAAAATGTACAACAGATATTGTACTAATGAAAGGGAAAGAAAGGGCTCAAAAGGAAAGAACAACTGGGATAGGGGAAAGGAGAAATGGAAGAAAGGAAAAGATTTTATGTATGTAGGTTCACACATATAACTGTATGTATGCATATACATATTGCAAGATAACTATACTACTAATCTCTGTTCATCAAAAAGAACAATTTGTGCTGTCACTGATTGTTTGATCATTTTTTATGCCTAGATCTTGTAACCTGAACAACTATTTCTAAGATAACAATATGGAATGTATTAACTAGTGTTGATTTCTTACTGTTGTTTTGTTCATTTGTTTTTGAAATTCTGTATTATTTCTATCCTTTTTTCCATTTTTCTTTCTAAAAGAAGGCAAAATTTGAGACATCTGTAGGAAAATGAGTGCACCTGAAAAATTTAATGTTGAGTGAAATAAATCAAACACACAGGTTTAAATACTTTCTGGTATCCCTCATTTGAGGAAGTCAAAGTACCAAGAGAATAATAAAGGATGAGTAGGAGAAGATAAGAGAATGAATCTCTTGCAAATGAAAAGGGGTACAAGAAACCAAAAGTGAGGGATGGTAGTGGGGGAGAGGAAAGGTAAATGAATAAAACCAAGATATCAGTTTTTAATGATCATCAATTCCTAGATTCTGGCCTGGAGGTGCTATCTAGATCCAATAAGAAAAAACTTACATCTTATCTTAGAAGAATAATGTGTGTTCTCTGTAACTGTTATTCTGAATTTGCTCCCCAAACTTACTTTCAGCCTTTTATTTTTCTGTTCTTTGTTTCAGAGTTACTAATCCTGACTCGTATCACACAGGCTCCCTGGTCCTCTGACTTCTGGTTTGTTTGGACAAGGGGAAACCATGGGGCGAACAGAGGGTGGGAAGTCAGATAGATCAGAGTACTCTACTCTTTTCCTGCTTTGGTGCTACAGTTTTGACAGGGCTATGGCTATCTACAAATGAAGCTCCATAGGTGGACCTTCTACTGCCATCTCCCCTGGTCCCTTCAAACTCAGAGTGGCAGCTGAGCAGCTCTTATTTGTCTCCTGCCCACAACATGCTGAAAATAGTCCCTTAACCCAGTTAACTCCTGGTGAATAGATTCTACTACTGCCAAGATCCCTGACTGTCCTTCCTCTCTCAAAACATAAATAAAATAACATTCTATATTATTTTACTATTCAACATAACAATACAAAGAACCACAAGGAACAAGAACACCATAAAGAGATGCACTTGGAATACAGACACTGGAATCAATAGCTATAAACAATAAAATATTTATCCTTACTATGATGCATATAGAAATTTAAACTTAAAAGCACAGTAAGTCATGATAAGCAAATAAATTACATATTTTGGTAAATTATATAAATATTGATTATTTTAAAAATAGTAAAACCCAACAAAACATAACAGAATAAATCCAATCAAAACACAGCAGTGAAATTGGTACAGAACATCAAAGCAGGTAATAGGAAAACAACAATGGCTATTATAGCATATCTTGTTATCTTCACAGTAGTTTTCCATTCCATCAGTTATAGCAAAATCAGACCAAAACAAAACAGAATAAAACCAATCAAAACAGAATATTGAGTAAAGCAAAAAAAAATTAATAAGAATAAAACAAAACAGTGAGAATATTATTAGACTTCAAAAACAAGACAGAAAAAATCCCCCATATTTGCCATATTGCATACTGTTATCCTCCCTATACATGCTCAGACTGTCAGCCCCATGCCTGTAAATTCAACCTAACAATACATTCCTTCAGTTGCTTTTTGTACCTCAGTTGCTATCAGCTCAGGCTGACCTCCACACCAGCTGGTGGCTTATAGGGTGAGAGGGTTTGGTGATATTCAGCCTGCATGCAGTAGGCTTACAGGAGGCACTGACTTTTCTCTTCCTGGGTCCCGCATGGTCTGAGCAGCTTATCAGAAGGCTGGCTAGTTAGATCCTTGATCCGCTCCTCCCAGTTCCAGCATGGTGATTCTCCAGAGTTGCTGACTGTTCTTTCTCTTCCTGGGTCCCTCATGCTCTACTCAGCTTAACAGAAAGACTGGCTAGTTGGATCTAAATATTGATTACAAAAAACAAGTAAATGTATTTTATGAGGGTTACTAAAGAACAAGAAATAAGTAGCATATATATTGGAAAGTACTAATAGGATAAAAGATATTTTAATACTCTTGTACTTTCAGAAAGAATAATTTATGTAAAGATAATTATTAATCTTTTAAAAATCAACACCACCTGTTATTGTTTTCATGGTAACACTCCCAATATGAAAAAAATTTGTAACTTCCAAACTCATCAATGTGTGTGTGTGTGTGTGTGTGTGTGTGTAGCATTAAAAAAGGGAATAAAGGATAGGCAGAACAATCACTAATCATAGAAGTGTATAATCAACTTCAACCCAAATATTTAAGTAATTCCATTAAATGTAAATAACTGAATGCTCTAGTTAAAATGCAATAGTTGTTATATTGCTTTTTAAAAATAACAACTAAGTATAACCCTTTATAATATACACATTTGAAATTGGAGTTTATCAAAAGCTTGAAAGTAAAATAATAGAAATGATAAGTCAAACACCGGAAAAAGCTAATCTAACTACAGTAACATTAAGTAAAATAGATATTAAGGTAAAGAGCATTATAGATAAAGAAATGGTCATTACATAAAGAAAATATGTTAAATTTACTAGAAAATATGTACTAATAAATGCCAACTATTAGAATAAATCTCAAATTCAGACTATGTAGTATATTGGCAGAGATAAGTAGTAGACAAATTACTGGAGTAAAGCTAAGAAAGAAACCCACATGTGCATGACACTTGACCATGACAAGGAACATTTTAATAAACAGTGTTGAAACAATCAAACATGTATATGAGCATAAAGAAAATAATTCTCAATCACGTATCTCAGTCACATGCTCAAATCAATTCTAGCTGACTCAAGGGTAACAGTGTGAAAGACAATAGTAAATATAAAACAAAGTTTTGAGAGAATTAAAAAAACTTCCCACCCTTTAGGTAGGACAAATTTTCAATAAAAGACTCCCAAGTTGCTAACCATTAAGGAAAAGACTGAAAATTTGAGCTGTTCTAAAATTAATATTTTCAACTTTAAAAGTGTGAAAAATCAAGTCAGGGTAGGAAAAGATATTCACAAGACTTCATAAAAACTGTATTATTCAAAATATCTAAAGAACTCTACAAATAAATAAGCGAAAGTAAAATAACCCAGTAGAAAATAAATCAAAGACAGAAAAAAGAAAATATTAAAATTTCAGCCTTTTTATAATCATGGTGATACAAATTATACTGTGACATCACTATACTTATGTTTAACTGGAAAAATTTAAATATCTGACAGTACTAGCCAAGATCTGGGGCTATAAAAATTTTTATATATTGCTGGCAGGTATGTAAAATGGTATAGCTCTGGCAAACTGTTGGTATTAATCTACTAAACTGAAGCTATGAAATATCTTGACCTATCAGTTTTACCCCCGAAAATATATTCTACAGGAGTGTTTCCCCAGTGAAAAACCCAAACCAACAGCTTCAGCATAACCTGAAAAATAGTTGGAATGCAAATTCCATCACACTTCCCGGGAGCTCTAGGGCTGTTCCCTAGCAATCTGCTTTTCACAGCCCACCCCACGATTCTCATACTTACTAAAGTTTGAGAAGCACAGCCCCACACACAAGTGAGATTGCATATGTCAAGACACATGTATAATTAGCTTCATATTAGCATATAGTTTTCAAAGGCAAAAAAGAGAACAATCAAAACCAAAAATGTTCAACAATAATATAATGAAAAACATAATCTATTGGCCTTAACTAAATAGAACACTACTCAGAAATGAAAATGAATATATTACAATCACAAGCAATGATATAAATGAATCTTTAAAGTAAAATAAATTATGTTAAGAAAATTGAGGCTGCAAAAAAAACTGAGGCGGTATATGAGGGGAAAACTCAAAACGGATGGGGCTTTGGGGAAGTGATTGGATCATTGGAGTTTGATACTCATCAGTGGATTAGTTTGCTGATAAGTTTATAGCTAACGATGCTGTTGGGAGTTGGAACCTGGTCAGGGGGTCACTGAGCCCCTAGCTTGGAAGGGTTTGTCTCCCACCCTCCTCCCTTGAGCTCAGCACTGTTGCCTACTTGCCATGACATGAGCTCTTTCTACTCTGTGATGACCCTCTGCCATGCTGTCCTGCCTTGGAGCCAGCCAACTATGGACTGAAACCTCTACAAACTGTGAGCCAAATAAACCTTTCTTCCTTTAAATTGTGAGTGAAGAGTACTGTATCTCAGTGATGAGAATGTAACTAAGACAATTAGCTATCAAACAAGGTTGTATATCTGCAAGCATTTCACACAGTTTTCTAAGAAAAATCAGTATTTTTGTAGGCTTCTTAAATACATTTTAGTATCATAATTTGAAAAAGAGACTTTTCTTGACTCAAAAGTTATATTTCAGAACATTTGAAAGGTTAGTAGAAAAATAATAAAATTATAAGTATAACCAAAAATCACCAGTTTACCTATAATACTAGCTTTTTATACAAAAGTATCACCCTCTTTACCAGAAGCATGGGAAAAATGTTTTCATTTGGGAATGTTTTGTGAAATTATTCCAAGCCAAAACTCAGGAGAACTCCCCAGGTGAAAAACTTTCTCCTTCTCCACTAAGTGGATCATGAATCAGTTTTAGCCTGTGGTGTTCTACTCCATTGATCCCAGAACATCAAGCAGCTTCCAAAATCTGCCAAACCATCAAGCAAGGCAGACAATTCCCTTTAAGCCGATTCAAGTACAGAAAAGCAGTGGGCTAGAACTTTCCCCCATATCTGAAGTTCAATGATGTGTGGACTTCATTCTTCTTAAGAAAAATAACTCAAACTCTATAGTACTTTTACAGGGCTCAGTTAAAATATATTTCTAATTTGAATATTTTTTTATTCTTTCTTTTTGTTTTACTTCTAGATGAGTATAAAACATATCATTGGAATTTTGATGGGTGACAACAGTTTATCTTTCTAAACACTTTTCAACTGTATATCTGCAAAATATTTTATTTGAACAATGAGCAGGAAATAGAATTTAAAAAGTGATAATAGAAGGGTTCAATTAGAAGATATATCAAAGGGAATGTAGTTCTGGGTATTAATCAAATGCCCAGTCATTATAGTAATTATATGCTATATATACATAGAGAGAAAGAGAGGAGAGGGAGAGGGAGAGGGAAAAGGAGAGAGATATTAGGGGAGAGAGAGAGACAGAAACAGAAAGGAAAAGAGAGAATGAGAAAAAGACAAAGGCTGAGAGAGAATGTTTTATTGAAAAAGATAATTTAATAAAATTCAAATAATGAAGAAATACAAATTAAGCATGGCTGTAATAGAGTATTAGCCATAGAAAGGAATGATCATTAGTCAGCTGAATGAACACCAAGAGAGTATCTTACTTTCTAGCCAGCAAAAGAAAAATGTTAGGGGATACTCATGGGATAACCAACTTCTTATTTTGCTGATTTGAAAAATTACCATTATGTACAGTCACCACTACCTCCTTTTATAATAGATATTTAAACACTTAAAAAAAATCTCAAATTTTATAACAATTTACAAAATTTAATTTCATTGAGAACACACCACATTGGTTTTAGTTTTGTAATTTGTCAGTTGTTCAGGGATATTTGTCAAACTCTTATCATCCTTCAACTACCATTTTAGTTTTGAAGCCACCAGGACAGACTATATGAGCTGTAAATTCTTAAAAAATAAGAGATAAGCACCTCACCTGAGATTCAAAAACTGACTAGTAATGTAGTCCTGACCTTTCAAATACACAGTTAAGCTGAATGGATGGCATCAGCACTTTGGAATTTTGGAGGCACAGAGAATTTGGATTTCACTATGAAAATACTCACTTAATATCTGCCGTATACTATTTTAATAATCATAAGTTTATAATTGGATAGTTATACAGTTTAATATGCTCAAATTACATGTATTTTCAGAGTTGTCTGGAAGGGTGAGCTAGGTTAAAGTACATGGAAAAATTATTTGGTAAATTTAAGGGTTCACTGACATGGGAAATATGTACACAAATTTCAGGTTAGTTTGAGTAAGATCTGCCCAATATTGTAGCTTCTTCAGATAATAATGACGTGAGTGTAAAGTACTTGCTACTAACTACAATATTCAAACATGCAAGCTTAAGTTAAGACATTCAACTAAGACACTGGAAAAATCTGACAAAGTAAATTAAAATTTTCTGGTCCTATCTCTGAAGAGAATATTTGCTACACAGACATGAATTGTCCAATAAATGTTGTTTCCCTCAATGGACTCTGAATGAAAGCATTAATAAAAGTTATAAAACTCTTCACATCACTATATAGAAAATTATCATCATAACATTTAATATTAATTGAGTTTTTACTATGAGATTAGCAAGGCATAAAACATTTTTCTGGTATTATACAAATAATGTAATTCTCACAATAATCTCACAAGGTAAGCACTATTGTTATCTTCACTTCATACACGAAAATATTGAAGTCCAGAGCAGTCGAAAAGCTTTTCCAAAGCACTCCATGTATCTTTATATTGTTTTCCTATTTAGTTCTTAAATTTATTCAACAAATACAGTTGTCATTCAGCATCCATGGGAATTTGGTTCTAGGACACAATGCCTTAGATATAAAAATCCACAGATGCTCAAGTCCCTTATATAAAATGATGTAGTATTTGTATATAATGTATGCACATCCTCCTATACACTTTAAATTGTTTTTACATTATTTATAGTGTCTAATAAAATATAAGTACAATTTAAGTCATTGTTACCCTGTATTGTAAGAGAATAGATGTCCATATATATAATATTTTCAGTTCTCAATTGAAATCACTGATGCAGACCCCAGAAATATGGAGGGTCAATGGTATCTATTGAATTTACAAGGTCTTGTACTACGTATATTTCTAAAAGTTCTTAAATAAGAACCTGCTTAAACTTGAATTGTTTTTTCTTCTAAAGATCACCTGCCCCAGTCTATAAAATTTTCAAGAAAATTGTACATTTTGTCTGAAATTTTGTTCCCAAATCAAGCTATTTACAAGCAAAACTACGTAACAGAAGCAAACCTGAAGAGATTCTGAGATTCTTTATCTAACAGAAGCAAACCCTCCTGACTCTGACATTGAGAAGCTATGAATACCACAAAGCAATGGAAGAACTTTTGTGAAATATTTATGCTACATATGCTTTACTAAAGCTGTATTTTTATATGATCTTAAATTTTTTAAAGTTTAACATTTTCTTGATACTTTAATGAGAAGTAAACATTTGCCAGTTAAGTGTATCAAATATTTACTTCAGTCAATATGAACCATTAATTTATCCTCGTTATTATACATCCAGAATCCTACTTTTCTCTCTCTCTCTTTCTTTTCCT
>RJWT010010788.1:0-23854 GCA_004365215.1 Cuniculus paca | reverse complement strand
TATTTTTCAGTAGTTATTACATTAAAATTTTTTAGCCATTGTAGTTTAAATTTTTCAGATTTCCTGTTTTGTCACATTTTAAATTGTCATGCATGTTGTTTTTGTGAGAATTTCCAATCTTACCTCCGAGGACCTTGGTTATATTTTTTGTCGTCACTTTCTCTCTTAACAATTCTTCTGCTCTTTGTATTGTCAAGTATCTCTCTGTAATGTTGTTGATCAAATGTCCATTGATCTTGCCTGCTTATTCAGATTCAAGAGTAAAGCCCTTAAGAAGCTGACTGAGGGCTGGGGAATTTAGCTCAGTGGTGTAAGCACCTGCCCGGCAAATGCGAGGTCGTGAGTTTGATCCCTGGTACAAAAAAAAAAAAAAAAAAGCTCACTGAACATGGAAGGGTAAGGTTTGTGGAGTGGTGGTGAGTGTAACTCTAAAGTGATCCCTCTTATAGGGGTCGCACACATATGACACTTCCGTGGGCTCTTTACATGTCTCTTTAGAAGGATACTGCAGGTCAAAGGCCAGCTAATATTTTCTATAAAGGACGAAAAATGATTTCAAGCCTTGCAGTCAAAGAGGCAGAATTGAGATAATGTAATAAGAAAAATGTTTCCACAAAAAAAAACTTTTTTTTTTAAGAGAGCCAGGCGTGGTAGTACACACCTGTAATCCCAGCTCTAGAGAGACTGAGGGAGGAGGATCACTGTGAGTTCGAGGCCAGCCTAGGTTACATAGTGAGACCCTGTCTCATCAAAACCAAGAAAACAAAAAGAAATTTCTTTTACAGAATGGGAAAAAAAATTTGCCCGCTATTAACAGAAAACTGATATCTAGAATATATAAAGAACTCAAAAAATTAGACCCTCCAAAATGAAAGGTTCATTCAAAAAATAGGCAACTGACATGAACAGACTTTTTTTTTTGGTACCGGGAATCGAACTCAGGACCTTGCACTTACGAGGCAGGCACTTATGCTGCTGAGCTATATCCCTAGCCGAGGCATTCTTAGAAGAAGTACAAATAGCCAATAAATATATGAAAAATCTTCAACATCTCTGGCCATCTGAGAAATGGAGATTAAAACAACACTAAGATTTCATTTATACCCAAAAGAATGGCCAGTATCAAGAAATCATAGTAACAAATGCTAGTGTGGCTGCAGTGGAGAAGTAACCATTCTGGATTGGTGGGAATGTAAACTAGTACAACCATTATGGAAATCAGTATGGAGATTTCTCAAAAAACTAAAAACAGGAACTCCATTTGACCCAGCTATTTCCTTTCTAGGTATTTTCCCAAAAGAGCTAAAGACATCATGTTACAGTGATATATGCATAGCCATGATTATAGCAGCACAGTCATAAATGCTAAATCCTGAAAGCAGAATATGTGTCTATCAATAGACAAATGGATAAAGAAAATCTGGTATCTACAGAATGCATAATGAAATACTGCTTAGACCTAAAGGAGGATAAATTCGAGAAGTTTTTAGGAAAATGGATATACCTTGAAAACATAATGTTAAGTGAAACAAATCATGCACACAGTTTACCATATGATTTCTCTCATTTGAGTAATCCAAAGTAAATAAAATAAATCCAAAGTAAATAAAGGGCAAAGCAAAAAATCGATGAAAGGAAACAGGAAGATCCTTGGAAAATAGAATGTGGCCAAGACACTGATGGTAAGGGAAAGAAGCAGGGGAGGGGATGTAAAAGGATGTAAGATGTACATCATGTATATTTACCATCTACCCACAATGAATGTAATCATTATATGTCATAAATTCAACTAAATAATAAGAACAATAATAATGAAAATGGGGAAGGAAGATCTAGTGACAGAAGGAGATAGGTGATGGGGAGGTGAAGGGGAATAAAAAAAATCAAGACGTGTTAAGTATGTGTACCCGCTCCCTAAGATTACTGCAAACATCTTGTACCATAAACATATCCTAATAAAATAAAATAAACCAGGAGTACAATTTTTTATTGGTGATGTTCATAATTTTCTTAGACACTGAAACTGAATTTCATGTCATTCTACATGTCATAAAATCTTACTGCCATTTTCCCCTCCAGTTGTTTCAAAATGTGAAAGCCATCATTCTTAAATTGGTAGCCATATGCAGTCAGGCTACATTGGGCTGCAATTGGCCTGTGGGTCATGGTTTGCAAACCCTGCTCCAGTTACCCCGCTAGTGGAGAGGAGGCTGACTGCATGTGGTTTGTGCATCTGACCATCCCATGTGTAAATCTGTATTGAACCCATTTATTGGCAGTTTCAATCCCTGGTCCTGTATACCTTCATACTTGGTACCTGACGCTTCCTAGGTTCTCTGTGGTCAGTTTTCTTCAGATTTATAGTGCCTCTAAGTTGGAGAATAGATGGTTGTCATGACTATATGGGGTGACTAGATGCGAGGGTCTAACTACCTTTCCTGTATGTTCTCAGTGTACTGCTAATTACGAGCTTATTATTCCAGTCCTGCAACTCTTGATGTGCACAGCCTCCAGTCCCTAAGTCTTTCTGGGGTTCTGCCACTCAAATCAGCTTGCTTCTTGTTGATACTCTCTGCAGAAACACAGGATTTACTTTGCCTCATTGGTCAAGTTCTACTCCTTAACCTCTTTCCATCTCCTTTTTTGAAACTTGGAAAGATAGATTTGGGTTTTGTGGAAGATGGAGTTGAGTATCTGGGCAGGGAATGGAGAAAGAGAGAGTGGTCTTTATTCTGTCCTGTGAGAACTTTTAATCTCATTTAAGCTCTTGTTAACCTTAAATGAGCATAATTTTTAGATTTGGCTAGGAAGGCTGGGCTCTTCCAGTCCTGGATGGATTGTATTGTGATGCATTGTATTTGTAATACTGACTTTTTCCCCCCTGTCTGTGCTGTACTCTCCAGTTTCCTATTCTTTTTCATCTCCTTTTGTCATTCTGATCCCTGGCATCCATTAATAACTGATTGTTCTATGTTTTTAACCTGCCAGTTGATGGTTGTCCCACTGATTATTCAACATTTATCTTGAATGTTACACAAGCAACTCATGGTATGAATAGTCAAAATAAAGTTATTGACTTGTATTCCTCTTGCCCAGACTTGTGCCTCCTCAGCCTTCACTTTCTTGGTAGGCACCATCACCTGTGAAAAGCTCCCTTGGAAACAAAAGCCAGACCAAGGTCTTTCTTTGCTTACAGACTAAGAGGCTTCCCACTGCTTTTGGAATGACTCAACTACTTCACCAGACCCACGGAGGCCTGCATGATGTGGCCTCTGCTTGCTTCTGCAGCCACAGCTTTTGCCTACTACTTTTCACATCCTCTTTTCTATTCTTTTAACATTGTCAAGATTTTTTTTCCCTAGCTCAGGGGCTTTTTATTTACTTGCTATCTTTTCTGTCTTCAAGGTTTTGCCCCCAGATTTCTCATCAGTGCTGGCTCTTTTATTCCATTTTTCAGCTCTGTGTTCGATGCTATAGTCTTGGAGATGTCTTTCCTGATCCCCTTGTATGGAGCACTGATTCTCCACTAAAGCCATACTGTATCCAAAGAGAGTTTTTTTCCGCTGTAGTACTTTTAATTTGCTGTGGTTCAGCTTGTTTGTTTGACTAGTGTGTCTGTCTCTAGGATTGTGTCAAGAAACTCATGCAGTGTGTTCACTGTTCTATTTTCATTGTGCAGCACCGAACCCAGACACAGTAGGCACTTCAATAAACAGTAATTTAGGCTGTGAATACACTGTGATAAGCTGAGAGCATGAATAGCTTCAGGAGACCTGTCTGCTATTGTTTCTGGAGTCCTGTGGGTAATTCAGAACTTCTATTTGGCTCCTACTGCACCCCTGTCCTTGAGTTCTTGCTTTCAGGAACCTTGGTTCAAGAGTACAGAATTACAGAGATGGAGAGAATGATGTTGACTTAGAGTAGTTTCACTTTTTGCTACCTTAATTTTCTGCTTTAGTCTCTTAACAGGGATGAAGGTTTGCTTATGCTTTTGTTTTCTGGCCTTTGTCTTCCTCTATCCTAGAAGGCCCAAGGAAAACACCATGGTTTCTCTTGTCCCCATCTTGTCTGCACGGGTTCCAATTTGATAGTTAACTAACTCATCTGCTAAGCAGTTAAGAATTCTCCCTATAACCCATTCAGCAGTCAGGGATCGCATGTGGCCTGTTCCCTGTGGTTTCTAGCCCTTTAACATTTTATCCAATTCTCTATTCACCTAAATTCCCCTTTGCTAATCTAATGTGGCGTATGTTAAAGTTTTAGAATATTCCAAAGTAATTTTTGAAAGCTTAGTTTATTCCTCAAAGGCCTGAAATCACATGTCACACAAGATTTCTTCTGTGGCATTTCTTTGGGCTGAACTCAAACCATGGTGTGCGTACACTTGTTCTCACACAAAGCACACATATGCTTCCCTATGTGTGTGTGTGTGTGTGTTTCTTGTACTGGATTTCCTATATTTGTGTGTTTCTATACTTAGCACAGTATTAGGGCCCAGCAAAACTTTAATTTTGCACTGCCATGCCTTACAAATAGCAAAGGGCAATATGGAGTTGCTGAATTGCAGAATTTCAGAAAGTTACTTTAGCATTACATTTGAATTGCTTAATTTTCACTTTGAATCAGTTGCTAAGCAACCAGGAAGACAGGGCAAAATCAGCAAGGCTAATTTGGTTCCGTTACTAGTATGTTAGCATCTCTGATATTTACATAGACAGTTGGTTGTAAATATTCTTCATCCAATGTAGTGCTCTGTTTTGACCAAGGAAAACAGTTGGTGTGGAAGCTGTAACAAGTTTTTGCTTGGATTGGCAGTGCTTAAATTCACACTGTCACTTTAGTTGAATGTGAAGTTAGTTGAAGTTTTGACCCTGTGATGTACCCCGTTTGTTTAAGTGAGGGGCTTGTTTGGGAGTAATATGCACAATTGTGAAACGGTGCCTCTTATTCTGTGTTACACCTCAACATTGTAGATCTTGCCTGATTGTCCCACAGATTAACCCAAATCATTTTTTGGGGGAATTAATACATTTAGCTATCTGTATATGAAATATATTAAAGGCAAAAAAATAGGTCTTTGTTCTCTTTGTCTTATTACTGATGAAAGTTAAGATTGGTAACCCCATTTGTTCCATCAAGAAAGTTGTATCGAAGTTAATGCTGGTGACAAGCATTTTGAATGCTTTTTCAAAAAGTCATGTAGTCAGGTGTGGTTGGCGGTAAACACCTGAACTCCCAGCACTTGGGAGGCTGAGGCAGGAGGAGTGTCATGGGTTCAAAGTTAGCCAGGGCTGCTGCATAGTGAGTTTTAGCGCAATCTCCACTACATAGCAAGACTGTTTCAAAAAACCAAACCAAAGCAAACCAAAGTTATATAGCTAAGGAAATCATCTTGGCCCAGCCTAGATGCCTGTGTTAAGATAGGACATTTAATTCTGGCCAGTAGTTCTATGGTTGTATAATTATTCAGGAGGTTAATGGAGAGTTCGCATACATCAGGCAGCTAGAAAAACTGTCTCTTGCAGTGATGTCATTTAAGTTGCCACTGGTACAGCAAATGACCATGATCTGTGCTTTTTGTAGGAGGCAGGGAGAGCAGCTTTGTCTTTTAAACTGGTTTCCTGTTTTATTCTTTGTTCTCTAAAAGACTTAATATCTTTCATATGCAATGAAAATTACTTTTAGTAAATGGATCAGAGTTGAAAAAAAAATCAGTGTTCCTATATTTACCTTATAATTGCCTGTGATTAGGTACAAATGCTGAATTGATGAAAGATATTACAGAAATGAAGAACATATCTTTTGCTTCCATAATTTTTATTTTTTTTCTGAACAAAATCAAGTATTTGTGGGTACAGTGTGTGATAATTCATTGATCCAGACTGAAAGAAAGAGTGATCTGAAGTAAAGTCTAGGGTTTATGCATTTGAATGTCAATTTTAAGTATTAGCTTGCTAGGAAAATTATTTCTGGTGTATGCGTGTGGTGCTGGAGATTGAACTGAGGGGCTGTGCATACTAAGCATGTTCTCTTCCACTGAACCACATCCTCAGTCCTTTGAACTTTTGTGGGGGGCGGGATGGGGGTTGAAGGGGTGAGATCTTGCTCTGTTGCCCAGACTGGGCTTCAAATTGCTATCCTCCAACATTAGCCTCAGGGTAGCTACGGTTGCAAGTGTGCACCACCACTCCTGGCTCCCTAAACATACTTATTTACTTACTTATTTATTTATTTTTAAGGGATATACTGGGTATTGAACCCAGGCACACTCTACCACTGAAGTACATCCCCAGCCCTTTTTTATTTTTTATTTTGAGATAGGGTCTCATTAAGTTGTCCAGCCAGGACTCAAACTTGCAATCCTACTGTTTTACCCTCCCTCAGTGCTGGGATTACGGGTGTGCTCCATGGCACCCACGTCCTCTGAACTTTTTTGATGGCATATCCTCATCAAAAAAATTGGGTAAACATACCCCTAGCCTCTGTACTGTGTGTGTGTGTGTGTGTGTGTCTGTGTCTGTGTGTGTATTTAGAGTGATATACATGTATTGCTCTACTAATATATTGTGTACACTAAAACAATCAGGACAGTTTCATGAAGAACATGAAGATTGAACAGTAATGTCATATATGTTAATAATGATCATACTATCATTAATACTTAAGTGTTTGTATATACTTTAGGATAAGGTTCAGCATTAAAGCCAATATTTTAAATTTGTAGTGTGTTATTTTTAAACTTTACGAGTGGCTTTTTTTTTCAGATCTGATGAAATCATCATCATTATCTTATAGGGACTGTCAAGAAAAGGATCATTTCTGCCCTTTATTTGCATACCAGGACTGAACTACCATGGTCTTTGGTGTTTCAGTGTCTTTGCTGAAATTTTTTAAAGCAGTTTGACCATGTTGTGAAGGTTGATTATATGCTGTAGGACAATGTGTACAACCGTGTGAACCCAGGCACACTAACTGGAAAGCCCTCACGATGCCCGGATAGTGAGGGGATGAGGGGATGTACTGTTTCAATGCACGTACAAGAGTTTCCTTCCTGTGCCCCAGAGGGCTGTCTTGCATGACATATGAGAGACTGGGAGTATCTCCAAATAAGTCAGATTTAGGCTGTCACCATGAGATTTTTAAAATTTCTGTGAGTTAAAGAGATGTGGATTTTGTGTAAAGAATTCCTTGTATTTTTATACACAGGACTATTTGTCCTAAATATGTCTTCCATGAAGTGAAGGAGAGAACTGTGAGGAAACATTAAAGGTACTGGATTGACCACTGAGTTTCATCTCTGCCAGTACCTAACTGGGTGACAGAAGACAGTTGACTCTTTGTAAGCTTCAGTTTCCTCACCTGTAATGTCACATAGTGGTAGTGAGAATTAAATTTAAAAACAGACTTATAAAGGGGTTCCGTACTATCATTTATATATAATGCAATTTAAATACCTTAGGTAAATAAAAATGGAAGTCATTTTCCCCTGGGTTGCATATACATGCATTCTCACTAACAGTTTTTATTTGTTTGCTTTCACTTTTAGACTGCCTCTTTAAGCTATGTCCTATGAACAGATACTCTGCCCAGAAGCAGTTCTGGAAAGCTGCTAAGCCAGGGGCCAACAGCACAACTGATGCAGTGCTGCTCAACAAATTGCACGTACGTATGGTGAAGGGCTGTGGGTGTTGAGGGGCCAGGAGTGCTCATGTGGGGGTGTTCAGAGTATAGTGGACCGTGGGATTGGTTATGCAACCCTCTAACTTCAGCTAGTGGCTTTCTTCTGTTCTTTCATACCAGTGTAAGGGAGAGAACCCTAAAAAGAGATGAATCTTAGCCATCTTGAGATGTCTGGAGTTTCTCTTTTCTCACTTGCTCCTTTTCAGAGGTGGCTTTGGGCAGAATAGTGGTTTGAACGTAGGCTCTTGGAGATAACTGCCTAGAATCGAATCCTAGCTCTACTGCTCGTTAGTTGGTAATCTTGGGCAAGTCACACAGCTGTTTTCTAATGATGTAACTTACCTATAAAATGGGGGCAATAATAATATCTACCTCAAGAGCGGGTTGTGCGAATTACATGATGGAAAACATAAAAGGCTCATAAGCACTGCCTACTGCATTGTAAATGCTTAATAAGTTTTTCCCATTATCATGTCATTTATCCTATTATTTGGCATGTAAAAGATATGCTTATTCCACTGATGCTGTTCTGTGTGATTGTTAGCAAGTTTCTAAGACTCTCTGAGCCTGTTTCTTCCATAAAATGATGGCAGTGCCTTTAGTGCCCTGTACTTGGAGGCTGGTCTGTGTGGAACTTTTGTGGTGTTTAGTGTAGGGTTATTGAAATCGTTGTCTAATTCCTGCCCCTCATCCTGCTTTGTTTTTCTCCATGTCACTTACTATCTTTCCAATCAGTTTTTACTTTTTGGCTACCTCCCTGTCCTGCCCCCAGCTAGAATGTAAGTTATAAGAAGGCTGGAGTGTGGGTCCATTTTGCTTGTGGTAGTGTCCTTCATCCCTGCAACCGAGTTTGGCAAGCATTAGGCACTCAGCTGGTTAACTAAATAGACAGTGATACGTCTTTGTGCTCAATGGTGGCTGTTGAGGACCTAGAGTGTGTGTGAGCACCGAGGAGTTCATGAGACGGTCACCCGTCTCAGCCTACTGTGTTTTAGACTACATGTGGCAATGTCGTAACCAGCTGCGTTTGGTAAAGTAGGGGTCATGGGAAGGGAATCTATGTGAAAGGAATCATTTCTTCATTCAGCACATACTGTTGCAAGTGAGGGTTCAGCACTTCACGTATGAAGAGGATTAGGTTTCTAATCTCAATGGCCTGATAGCCTGTGTGAGGACACACAAGCAGTCTCCTGTTATACCTGAAATGAAGTCCAGACTTTTAGTTTTTATCTTCAAGATCACACATGCCTGGGCCCTGCTTTTCCCTCTAAAACTTTTGAACTGCACTCCAGCCAGAGGGGCTTGAGTTCATTCTGTTTCATTTTATTTTTTGAGCCTCTCAGGCTCATGCCAGTCTCATGAACTTGACATTCACCATTTTGCCTATGTAGAACTTTCTTCTCTTGAACTTCCTAAGCTAGGACCTTTGCATCTGGCATGTCTCAGCCTACTTGTCTTCTCAGCAAGGTCTTTCTCCACCCAGTCATCTAGGAGATGTCTTGCCTGTTTTTCCTCCATCACAGATCTCTGTTTATATCTTGCTCATCACTAATAATATTCTGCAATTATGGTTAGTAATTTCCTTAATTATCTGTCACTTATTAGAAAGACAGCTCTGTACGGTCAGAGGTGCCACTAGGGTATCCACAGCTGCAGGAATAATGTTGAGCACACAGTAAGCATTTAAGAAACATTTGCTGCTGAGCACTGTGCAAAGTGCTAGTAATAGAACAGTGACAGATCTTAATCCCCAGAGAGCTTCGTAGTGAGTAAGAATAAAGAGGCAATGGTAGTGTAACAAGTGCTATATGTCAGTGCAAATTGCCCAAGTCTGGGGAACTCAGAGAACAGGTACCAAAATCTGTCTTTGCTGGGTAAGGGGAGATGATATAGTGGTGAGGGAGGCTTCCAGGAGGAAGGGCAAGTGACATGTAAGCCTTAGCTTGAGGTACCTATAGAGGGTCGAGAAGAGAAACAAAATAATAAACAATGGGAGCAAAGACCTGGAGCTTATACTTTGAAGACTTCAAGAATGGCATCATTGTTACAATAATGATAATATTAATCACCACAAACTGATCCCTCTTCCTAGCAAATATTATATAACTTCACAAATGTGCAGTAAAATTTATAGAAACCAAAATTTAAAACATAAACTATAAAGGAGAAATAAAAGAAAAATACTAAATTGTATATGTAAGTTAATGCATAGAGGCAACTGCTTGAAAAGCCACAAGAGAATTAGTGCTTGCACCTCTTTGTAAAAACTTCATGAATGAGGTATGAATGCAGTACTAGTGACACAAAAAGCACGCTGTCATTTTCCCAAATGGCGAGCAGCTCTTGAAAATGTTGTGAAGAATTCAAACTATACTCGTCCCTTCATTTACAGTACTTGCACTTTTGGAAAATGTGGTAATAATGGCATTAATAAAACTGTGTTTTCACTGATAATGCAAAATTGAATGAGGGACTAGATTCAGGTAGTTACAGGTATCTTTAAACCTATGTGAATATCCAGTCAGCCATAAAATTGGATGTGATGAATGGCAATTCCTCATACTGAACTGAAACAGGTACTCACAGAAAATCCAGCATGCTTGGCTCCTCTCTGCTAAGTATCCCCAGCCCCCTCCTCCTGTTCTGCTCATCTGCCAATCCAGAGCCTCCCTGAGGTTGGTGGTCAGAACATGGACTTCTCATTGAACGACTGGGGAGGTTGCTCAATCCTGTGGGCCTCCTAGGAGGGCGCTGATCACTGCACATGCCTGCGGGGTTATCTTTGTGGAAGGTTGGCTTTTCTTCAGTGGTCCTACCTTGCTTCTTTGGTATGAAAATTGTTCTGTTCAATGAGATCTTATTAGTGCTCCTCACACTCTTTCTTCTCCCATGCTTTTTATAGCAGGGTTGCAGAGTCATGTTGCTCTTGGCCAAGCAGGAAGCCCACAAGAATAAAGGGACTTGGTAGGCAGTGTTGCCAAGTGGAGTGTGCTTGTGTGCAAGTCTGTGGGGCTACCTCTAGGCCCTGCAGTGACTGTGTGGGAGGGTGGGTAGAGAGCTGCACTGCCATCTTCTGCTATGTTAAGATAGTAGTCCAGGAGGCTGGGAATAGAGCACTTGGTCTACTGTGCAACAAGCCCTGGGCTCCATTTCCAGCACTAAAAAAGAAAGAAAGAAAAATCTGTGCTTTTATGTGTAATATCTCAATTTTTAAAACATTTTGCCAACTAACTCAATTAATTAGTTGAATTAAGGCTTAAAACATGCACTCAGGACCAACCTCAGATGGCTCAACCTTAAACTGTGTTAACCCCATTTGCAACCTGTGATCTATGCTTATGTTTCATTAGCAATTCCTTTTGATGCTCCTTTGTACAAATGAACTGTGAAAAAAACAGTGCAGTTAAAAAAAAATTCAATCCTAAAGGCGATCCAGCATTTTTAAATCTTTATAGAAGAATGAAGATAAATCATATCTTTCATACTGTTGTCTATAAAAAAGTAAAAGCAAACCAGTCCTTTTCCCTGATTTGAGATTACTGGTATGAACCTTAGGTCTCAAGTGCTGGTTTGTGCTGGCTTTGTGTAGGTTTTGCTCTTCTGCTTAGTTGTAAGGTTAGCCTCTGTGGTCTGCAAGTTATTTGCATGTTTTAGTGCAGTCATTAAAATGTGTTTTGGTCAGCTGCTTGCCTTTGGGGGCTGATGGCCAGTCTCCAGTGGGTTTTTATTTTTGTCAACTCCTGTTCAGCACCCCGGTCAAAGGTCAGATTATTTTCAATTACTGCCATTTAAGGAATTAGTTGTCTAGACCACTTAACTTCCTTTTGACTTGGATAAGAATGTAGCACTTTGAAAGAGAATGACATCTAGTGGCTGGTTGCTGTGTGTGTTCATTATTTCTGCAAGGGCAACTGGGTTTTGACTCTTGGTATGATTTTACAAGTTTCTTGGCAAAATGAGCTTCTTTCACTTTCAAATCACGTAATTTGTTCCAAAATCCTTGACTACTGTTTCCTAACAGGAGTTTTACCTGTTACCTTGAAACAGGCACCTAACATTGTTTGGATTCTGAGAAATGATCGCTTGAATTGAGCCCTTGCTTTGACAAACTAGGAGGAACCAGAGGAATGACAAGTCTTTACAATCCCTTAAAGCATGAGTCCTGAGTTGGTTGTTTTCAGAAACCTTAATTTAGTCCTTCAGTATGTGCTTCAGAGCTCATTGACATTAAATCATCTTTCCCTACTGTTTCAGTGACCCTTCATAGTAATTTAATAAGGGTTTCTCTGTTTTTGAAATAAAATAACAGGTGACTGTAATGGATTGACCTTGATGTTGTTTAGGAAACTTGATAATGTCAGTGGTGAATAATAATGGAAGAAACCATAGCATAGAGTATTTTATCTTGAAAAATTAAAAACAATCCTCAAACCATTATGTAAGGTACAGGAATAACAGGTATTTAAATTATCAGGATTTTTAAAGAATAAAAAGGTAACAAATAACAAAGTGGCTTTTAAAAGTATCCAGGCTGCTTACCAGAGAAAGAATGGAGCTTTTAGGGCTGGGGATTTAGCTCAGTAGCCTAAGCGCCTAGCTGGCAAGCACAAGGTTGCAAGTTTAATCCCCAGTGGCACACACACACACACACAAAAAATAAAAATAAAATAAAGAATGGAAGTTTTTTTTGAAACTGAAAATGTGAATACTGCAGGACAGGAATTCCCAAATATATATGAATAGGAAAAGGAGAAAGAAAATTTACTGATTTGCCTCATGAATCTCATTATTCAAAGAAAACCTTAGTTTTTATTTTGGGGTATGCCCTGCTCCCTCGGGGAAATTTTAAGTCATAAATGGGAACATGCCATTTTCCCTTACTTTAGCCTGCTATCTTTGCCCCTCCCCCTCATCCCCCACTGTGCTGCAAATAGAAATCTGTTCTCATTTTTAATGGTTGCATGGTTACTCCATTGTATGGAAATATGGTAGTTTTAGATATTTGTTATTTTGGAAAAAATGTTTTGGTCTTGTGTGCATGCTAGGTTAAGCAGGACAAATTCCTAGAAGTAGATTTGCTATGTCAAAGTTATGTCTTGAAAAGCTTTTTGGTTGATACTGCTAGATGATCTTTTAGAAGGAGTACATCAGTTCACAGTTACACCGTTGGCCTATTCTTGGAATGTACTTGTGGGACTCAACAAACCAGGAGCTCTTTTTTTCCAAGGTGGAAACAGCCTTAGTCAGTGGGCCCAGGTATAGTGTATATCTTGCTACCTTTTATCTACCTTTGCCTGTTGAACCTAAAATTCATGATTGACCTTTTTTGTCTAAAAACTGAGTTTGGTTTTGTGAAGAGAGTTATCTATGGACAGCTGTATTAACTCAAATGCATGCATTTGACATTTATGCATTTAGTAAAAGGTGAATTGGAGGCTTCTCTCCTTAAACAAAGAGAACTTACAAGGAAAGTGAATTCTTAGATTGGTCCCTAAGACAATGCACTTAATGTTTATTCAGTGGTGATCTATCAGCTCAGCCATCATTAAACTTGCTTAATAGAGATAAAAGTTTTAATTCTTAGTTTGTCAGAGAATTATAACTGAATTTTACACTTGATCTTAGCCAAAAGGCTGAGAAGTGATTTTATCTGAATTTTAGATGTGATATTCCAGAATATCTTGAAGAGAAGTACTTACATTTTATTCTCCAATTTTATATTTATTTTTTGTGTATTTTACCTTTTATGTTTTCAGACAGATGCTCTTATTTCTTTAGAGCTACCGTTTTAAAATTAGTCTTTAATATGGAATAGACACCTTTTTGATGACTAATTTGGTATATCTTTTTAGATATGCAGTGACCATTGGGTTGCTGCTTTCATATCTAGTCTAAGCGTTGTTAGGAACTTAATTATTTTAGGTTTTTTTTAATCAGTATATCTTTGCAAAAAATATATTCACCACCCAAAATCAGTACATGTACATATCACTTCTTGCTTCTTTTTAAAAAATATGGAGTGCTTCACAAATTTGGGTGTCACTCTTACACAGGCCCATGCTGATTTTCTCTATCATTTCAGTTTTAGTATGTGGGCTACCAAAGTGAGCACAGAAGAGTGTGTCTTAAACTGAGGCCACTGGAAATTCTTAAGAGTGAAGGGAATGTCTGTGAGAACTTCCCTTCTTGAAGAAAGACCAATTAAATCATTTGAATCCAAAAAATGCTGCTTAAGAATTCTCTAACAGTGTGGTGTTTTGAGCAGAGAAAAACTTATTTTTGCTTTTGAATAAAAAGTTACATTTTATTTTACTGAATTTATTGATTTTTTTTTTCCCTTTGACATTTTTATCCCTCTAAGGTTTCTAGTTAGTATTAGCTGAGAACTGCTTAGCGGAAAGAACAAATAACTCTCTATGGTCGATAAAGCTTCATTCCAGGTGGAGCCAATCTAGTGTTTTGTTTGGAAAACTACAGCACCTGTGGGTACTGAAGAGCTCTCTGGAGGAGTGAAGCACAGGCATGGAAATAGGGAGAACAAGATGGGGTAGAGAGCAATAGAGGGCAATTAAGGGACCGGCTTCATGGTGGGGAAGAAGAAAGTGAAGAACCATGCCAAGGGCAGCGTGGATGCTAAGGGTTGCCATGTTGTCTGCACTGGTATTATGTCTGAGTGCATCCTGAACCTAGTGGTCTTTTCCTTATGTAACTATGAGTAGAAGCCTGGTAACTGATTCCGAAAGAGAGGAAAACCTGCAAATGGACCACTGTTCCCAAGAGCTGATATGCAGTCAACCTGTAGTTATCCAAACTAGTGTATACAGATCATTCACCTCCTGTGGTAGTTTTGTTCGGGATTATGATCGCTTTCTGCAGTTTTCTTAAAGGATATGACTTTCTAGAAATCTACACTTCAGACAAAGCTGGAGTAGTTACTGAATTTGAGGGAAACTGAAAGATTTTTGTCCCCGCTAATTTAGGTCATGTTTTGAAATCTTTATCTTCAGAACATTTCTTAGTTTTAGAAACTTGTTTGAATAATCATAGTTAATTTTTCTTTTTTTATTCAATGGACTGGGCATCTAGCTGAGTGGTAGAGTGCCTAGCATGTGTGAGGCTCTGAGTTCCATTCCAGCACCACCCGCCTCCCAAATTATTAAATACTTAATGATGTCTCTGGCTTGTGTTTTCTCTAATCTTCATAGTAGCCTTGAAAGGCTTGCACTGTCTCCATTTTGCAATGAGAATACTGAGTGAAGGTTGGTGAGATTAAGTGACCTGAGCTAGAGGATAAAGTTCATACACAGGAGACCAAAACCTGGTCCAGAAGGACCCTGTGAAAATAAAGAAGTATCACCTGGGAAAGGGGAAGCATCTTGCTCTATTGAAAGTGGACACTCTAATAGGACATTGGAAATGCTTCCAAAGTACATTATTGATGATTGGGATTTTACCTTCTGTCAGATTCCAGGCAGAATGTACTCTTTGTCATTTTATTTTTCACCTGGTCTAGGGTTGGAAGGCAGGGATTGGAATAACAGTCCTAGGATGCCAATGAACTCCTCTTTAGTGTTACTGTGATGCAATAACAACAGTACAGATTGGCAGAGGTGAATTAATGAAGGATGTTCAGGATCCCATTCCTGGCAGCCTGTTCTAGAATCTTCTGTTTGGCTTTGCCATGTTTTCCAGGATGCCAAATTTGGACTGGTAATGTTTGCCAGCCTCATTTGTAACTGCAAATTCGGAGTTAACCCATGTGTGGATTTGAGTATTATCTTTGCCACTTAGTAAATGTACAACTAAGAGATAAACATTATTAAGCAAAATTTCAAATGTACACAAAAGTAAAGAAAAATAGTTAAATAAGATTTTGTGGTTTGTAATGTCATTATCTAGTTAGCTATATCAAACTTTTAAATTTGTCAGTTTTTAAAAAAAACTGGTATGATAATCTTCAGGGAACTACTGTGAAAGTTAGTTGAGATTTACTTAACATCTAATAATAATGGCTAGCAAGGAGACACTGCTCGCCAGTAACCAGCTCAGAGGGAAGGCAGGGGCAGGCCCTGCTCCGCATGCATTCCAGCAGACAAAGGGAGACCCTGCTTGCTGGAAACCAGCTCAGAGGGAAGGCAGAGGCAGGCCCTGCTCCACACGCATTCCAGCAGCCCTTGGGATGCTTCTGCCCCAGGTAACCAGCAAGGGCTGGGAAAAACAGAAGCTGGCCCTGCACCAGAGCACCCAGCGGCCACCATTGGATACCTGTAGCCAGCACTGGCCAGGAAAACCAAACAGTCACACTCCAGAGAAATTGTAGCCAATGTGTAGCCCAGAACCCCACTACCCACTTGTTTGGAAGAACCTGGGAAAATGTCAAGACAAAGAAACAAAAGGCAGTCCCTGGACTCCAACCCAAGCAGAGAAAGTCCAGGAGATGAAAATGTGGAAGAGATCGGGACTTGCACACCTGAAGTTTCTGCAGTGATGGCAATTGAAGTAAAGAGACAATACCATGAGGCTATAAAAGAAATACTATCTCAGGTAAAAGAAGAAATGAAAGACATAATAAAATTGCTAAGCTTGTCTAAGGAAGACATAGATAAAAAAATAGAGGAGCAAAGGAAAATGAGGGAAACCATGAATGAACAATATAAGAGAGATTTTGAATGCATGAAACAGATTCAAAGAGATATCCAGGAAATTAAAATCTCCATTGAAAGCTGGCAAAATTGCTTGAAAGAAACTGTAGACTTGAAGAAAGGTGTGCAGCTTGTGATCAGGAAAAGAAAGACCTCTTAAAAATAATGAGGAACCAGGAAATAACAATTGAATGACTGCAAGATGATGCAAAGCAAAATAATTTAAGAGTGATAGGTATCAATGAAGAAGCAGGGGTCAACCCAAAAGACAGTAAAATTCTATTTACAGAAGTATTAGCAGAAAACTTCCCAAACATGGGACAAAGATGTGCTATCCAGATAAGTGAGGCATATAGAACTCTAGCTAGCCATAACCAAAGTAAATCTACACCCAGAAATATAATAATCAAGATTCCAGAAATTCAACACAAGAACAGAATATTAAAAGCTTTTCGAGAAAAGAAACAGATCACCTATAAAGGAAAACCCATCAGTATCACAACAGACTTCTCAACACAAACCAGCAAGTCAAGAAGAGCTTGGAGTGAAATATTTCAGGTTCTGAAAGAAAACAACTTCCATCCCAGATTGATGTACCCTGAAAAACTATCTTTCAAAATTAATGGAGAAACAAGATACTTCCATGACAAAGAACAACTGAAGGAATTCATGACTGCCAAACCAACCCTGCAAAGAATACTGAAGGACATTTTAGTAAGAGATAAAAAAGACCATGGTTCCAGGAACAGCGACAGAGGGGGATCACCAAGTGGGACAGATAATAGAATGGAGGGGAAAAGTACACAGCCAATGGCAGGAAAACAGCATGGCAGAGATGAGCCAGTACATGTTGGCCATAATCATTAATGTAGATGGCTTCAGTTCACTAATAAAAAGAAACAGGTAGAGTGAATCAGGAGACAAGATCCATCAGTATGCTTTATCCAACAAACACATTTAACTCAAAAGGGAATTCATAGATTAAAAATCAAAGGAGAGAAAACAATGCTGTGACAGGGAACCAGAAAAAAACAGTAGGGGTAACTTGCTCATCCACTGCAGAATGGAAAGGAAAGATACGGCATTTCTGTACAATGGAAAGCTACTCAGCTATAAAGAAAGATAACCTTGAGACTCCTGTAGGTAAATGAATACAACTTGAGAGCATGTTCATGGGTGAAAGGGTTCAGAGTCACATAGATGAACATCGTATTGTCTCCCTCGTATAAGAAAGTGGGGAAATTAGTGGGATCCAAAATACAAAATAGAGGTTGTGAAAGTGAAAGAGGAGGAGATGTCTCCAGGGGGAAGGCAATGGCCATTGTTAATCTATTATTCTGTTTTGAAGCCCTGTATTGTTCTCATGGTTCTGTTTAGCTTGGTTTTGCTGTTTAGTTATGTTTGATTTTATTATATTTGATGGCTATTGCAAAAATAAAACAGATTATAGCAGCCATTATTGATTTCCTATTATCTTGTTCCTAAGCTTTTATTGCTTTGTTTTCTTTTGATTGATTTTATTCTATTTTGCTTTGTTTGATTTTGTTATATGTGATGGTATAAGCAGCTACTTTGAAGATAAGATGCATCATGGCAGCCTCTGTTGTATTCCTACAGTCTTGTTTGAAGTCCTGTATTGCTTTCACTGTTTTCTTTTGATTGGTTTTATTCTAGTCTGTTTTATTTGATTGTATTATACTGAGGGTATGGACAATTATTTTGAAGATAACAAGAGGCATTATGGTAGCCATTATTGATTTCCTTTCAGTTTGGAGTCTTGTATTATGTTCATTGTTTTGTTTTGATTGACTATGACTATTTTGTTTTGTTTGTTTTTATTATGTCTGATGATATAAGCGGCTACTTTGAAGATAACAAGATGCACTATGGTAGCCACTGTAGTATTTCAACTGCCTTGTTTTGAAGTCCTGTATTGCTTTCATTGTTTTGTTTTGCTTGGTTTTATTTTGTTCTGTTGTGTTTGATTTTATTATGCCTGATGGTATGGGAAGTTATTTTGAAGATAGCAAGCAGCAACATGGTAACCATTGTTGGTTTATTTTTATTTTGTTTTGAAGTCTTGTATCACATACTTTGTTTTGTTTTGATTGAATGTTGTTTTATTTTGTATTTTTGTTATTCTCTTCAAAATAAAAGAATAAAAATAATGGTTAACAATCCACATATGTTACATGACCAGGCACTATGCAATGTGATTTCTTTGAGGTGTAGGTTCCATTTTTACTCTCATTTTACAAAAGAGAAAACAGGCTCACAGATGTTAAATAAGGAGCTCAAGTTCACAAAACCACAAACCAACAAAACCAGCATTTAAATTGTTTTATTTTATTCCCAAGCCTTAAAGGAGGAATTTTATAATCTTAAAAGGATATACAGATAACCTCCTGTCCTGACTGTAGTTTCTTTAAAAATGTGGAAGATTTCGACTCGTCTTAAAAAAAAAAAAAGTACCTGAACTCTTTTTATAAAAAAACTTAAAGAATCCAGAGGAACCAACAAAGCAAAGCAGAGTGGGTTGGGTCTGCAGCTCCTTGGCTCTTTTCTCATAGCCTCAGGGTATACTTAGTGTTCTGCTTATTTTTGTGGTTCTTGTGTTAACTGGTGACATTTGTGTTGCATTGCTGCAGAGGAATGTAACATTTCTCTTTGTGACCAATCTTCTTCTCACTGTGTAGCATGCTGCAGACTTGGAAAAGAAACAGAATGAGACAGAAAACAGAAAATTGCTGGGAACTGTAATCCAGTATGGCAATGTGATCCAGGTGAGTCAAGGGACCTCTTCTCTTCTGGAGCTGAAGCATGACAAAGAATGAGATGGAAAGCTAATACATGATACAAGGTTTGAAGTCCTTTGTAGCACAACTCCATGGAGACAGCCAATTACCCCCATACACACACACCAAAAAAGCAAAACAAAACAAAAAAACCCCAAACAAACAAAAAAGCACCAAACCCAAACCTATGTATTGTTGTATGTGATGAAGCCTTGAGCTCTTTAATTGATTCATCTCCTGGTGTGAGACTGTCTTTTCTCAACCTGTAGCTGATAATTTATGTCTAAATATTTCAGATGAGAAGCCTGAAAATGATCCTATTTGTTACACTTTTGCTTTAACTTACATTGTTTGGTGAAAATTGGCTTCCTTGTAACTTGTATCTTTTGTTCAAGAGCTGTTCTCCAGAGACAATAAAAACAATTCTGTATTTTTAGAACTTTTTTAAAAACTCAATATTGGTACCATTTTGATATATTTTATATTAATAGAGTATTTGATGCTTGTTCAGTAGCTTCCACAGAAGATCCCAGTTTTGCAGAAAACTGTGAGGAAGCCTGGTGCTCAGGGTGCCTTCTCCATTTGTTTAGGTATCAGACCCCTTTGAATCAGGCACAAAGGATAGTATCTACCAACTTTTGAGCAGCTGGTCCACGAGGTTATTTTGTTTTACTATGTCGCTTTTTGAAAGATGGTGTTTACCCTGTGAACTTCACTCATTACAAAGTAATGTCTTCTCATTTTTACGGTGGTTAGCTAAAGAGGGTTACTAATCAGGAAGATGGAAAAACTGCTTACAAATATGTAAAAGCAAGCTTTTGGGTTTAAATGGGTTATTTACATTAGAACTTTTAGAATAGTAAAAGTAGCTCCTAAAAGCTTCTTGAAGATGAGGTTCTGCTGGTCCTCCTTCTGCTTCTCGGGTGCTGTCAATTGAGAATAAACACAAGGAGCCTGCTGGGATTGGAGTTCACTGTCAAGTCCTGTATTCCCAGCTCTCTAGGGGACTGAACCAGGAGGATTACAAATTGCCAAGCTTGGGCAATTTAGTGACTTAGACCCTTTCTCAAAATAAATAAATAAAGAAGAGCTGGGAACATAACTCAGTGGACAAGTCCTAGGTTCAGTACCCAGTATCAGAGGGAAACAGTTCAAAGTCAGCTTTATTACTGAGCAAGGCGTGTTCCCTGAGACCCAGAGCACAAGACTCCCTGATTTGGCTTGAGGTGTAGAGGTGCCTGGGAGGTAAGAACATCAAATCCTAGGTATACTCTTATCCAGGTTATGTAATTCACTGCAATTTGGGTGCAAGAAATCTTGCCATGTCTCGGTTTTCACACCAGGAGGATACTATGGTATTGGCATCTGCTTCCTATGATGGTCAAAAGCAGCATAGGACAGAATAAGCTGTAAATATTTGAAAGCTGATCTTAGCTTTATTACTTCCCCCAAGCTATCCACCTGTAGATGATGTTGGTTTATAAACCACTTGAGTCCAGAGCCTGGATAGGTGCCTGGAAGGCTAGAGACCACTCCTCGGGGGTGTCTTTGTTACTTTTCTCTCTCCTTGCTGGGACAAAACCACCTGACACCCAAAATGAAGGAAAGAAAGGTTTATTTAGCTTACAGTTTTTTGGAGGTTTCAGTCCATAATTTCCTGGCTGCAAGGCAGGGTTGCATGGCACTGGGGCAACACTTCAAGGCAGCAGCCAGAGAAAAAGGGAGAAACAAGCCTCTTCTCCTCCCCTATATTGTACACAGGCCATCCCCTCCCTTCAGGGTGAGTGTAGCACTCACAAAATGTCCTTGCCCTCTTGCACAGGATGAGGATACTTACAAAGTAGGAACCCTGGCACCTTGCTGAGTCTCTCAGTTGAACTTCTAAACTTCTCAAGTTGACACAATGCATCAACCGTAACAGGGTGATGAGGGCTTTGAGGGATATTGCCTACCACTTGTTTATAGTGGCCAGAGATTATCTGGGACTCATGAATCAGACAAGTTACTCCTCCTCAGTAGCCCTGTTAGACTATTTGGGGGACCTCTTAATGGTGCTCTGGAAACTGTATCTGTTAATGTATAAGCAAAAGGATTTTGGCAGTTGGCAATGGAGTCCCAAGCTGAGCCTACCATTACTCCAGGGACTGGGCAGTGTTTCATATTCTTTTCAATTTTCTCTTGTAACTATTGACATGGGAAACCTTAGTTAACTCTCCCTGGACTAGACTGATTATGTGAGAAGCTGTTTCCCCTCTATATCTTCAGTCTTTCCATCCCCTTCATGTAACCATTATCTAAGAATCAAGAATAAAGTGGTTGAAGCATCCTAAGTAGAAGTCCACAACCACCATATTCTTCTCAGTGAACTGGGAATCCCTAAAAGGATTGCCTTTTAAATTAAACTTACTTGCTGTGGTCAGAATTGCCTGGCTTAGCTCCGTCTTGGTCTGGGGCTGTGTTCTGACTGCAGTTCCTTCTCCTCTTTACACAGAGTTGGAATGCTACTCATTGACAGATGGCAGATGATGGATAGTACAGTTGATCTGAGCAACGTCCATCTTGCCCAAGGCTATGTTGAGAAGAATAAAATTTTTTTCTTTTATTTTGCCCTCTATTTCTGTACTGTTTACTGCTTGTTCTTTTTTCACTCACAGCCTTAGGCACTTTGTGATTTTTCTAACTTCACAAGCATCTTTGTGGTGGCAGGAATGTTTGATACATATTTTATCTGACAGAGAGCAATGGTAGAAAATTCTAAAATGTACTGACACCTTATTCTCTTTGTGGATTTTTAGCTTCTGCATTTGAAAAGTAATAAATACCTAACTGTGAATAAGAGGCTTCCAGCTCTGCTGGAGAAGAATGCCATGAGAGTCACATTGGATGAGGCTGGAAACGAAGGGTCCTGGTTTTACATTCAGCCATTCTACAAGCTGCGATCCATTGGAGACAGTGTAAGTGTAGATTCTCAGCCTGGAGAGTGCTCCGTGCTATGCCCGCAACCGTCGCTGTACGTGAGACTCCACCAGGAGAATGGAGAGAGTTAAGCCAGTGGCGTATCCTGTGTGAAGAGAACCAAATCACTATGGAAACTAGTGTTTGGGAAACAAGGAAATGTGGAGAGAAGTGTGACCTAAATTAAGTTACTAAGTTTTTCTAACTTGGCCTCTGAAAAATCCTGGGAACATCCATTACCTCAGTAATTTTACCACAAAAACAGCCATCCTGTCTTAATGTCCTGGGGAGACTCCCTGTCATTTCAGATCCATTACTGGAATAGAAGTGCCTGCCTGTTCTGGAAATAAAGTTAGTAAAGGATGGAGAATGGAAAGGCATAGCTATGCCAGCCAAGGAGAGGAGATTTTAGGGTTCTGTGCTTGATGGTATATTAGAAAGTAAAGCCACAGGAATCCTTTTCGGTGTGACTTAGAACAGTTCTTACGTTTTTAGTTAAATTAGTCAGCCATTATGTGGTACAAACTTCATACATTTAAATGCTATCGGCTATGTTCTTGACCTTGTTAAAGTTCTAAAATAGTTGCTTCTTACTAAAAAGAAATTTGAACCTTTAACAGTGCAGAGTAGTCTCAGAATACTCAACTTGCTTTAACCTAAAACTAGGTCTTGACTTTGTTGTTAAGACAGGGTCTAGATACGTAGTTGAGGCTGGTCTTGAACTAACTATGTAGCCTAGAACTCAGAGCAGTGGCAAGCCTCTGCCTCAGCCTCCTAAGTGCTGGGGTTATGGGTGTGTGTTACCAAACCCAGGGATTTTGACTTCTTTTTTCTGGTAGTGCCATTTAAGTTTGTACCCTTTGGGCAGTTCAGATATGTTCGTGTGTTTCTGTGCCTTATAATATTTAACATTTTTTTTTATTTTGAAAAGAATACAACCAAACAAAACAGAGTAAAGTCAATCAAAACAAAGCAATGAACATGGAACATGACTTTGAAACAGGGTAAAAAGCAATCGATAAGGGTACCATAATGCCTCTTGTTATCTGCAGTATACCTGCCCATACCATCAGGGATAAGTGAAATCAAACAAAATACAACAAACTAAAACAGTAGAAACAAAACAAAACATAATAAAACAAAACAAAGCAGAACAATGTAAGCAATATAGAATTTCAAGATATTAGCGAAACAGCAATGGCTACCATAATATTTGTTATCTTCAGAATAGTTGCCTACACCTTCAGACATGTTACAATCAAACCACAGAGAATAGAGTAAAATCAATCAAAACAAACAATGGAAGCCATACAGGGTTTCTAAACAAGATAAGTAGACATCCTCGATGGCTGCAATTATATATTTTGTTGTCTTTAAAATAGCTGTCCATGCCATCAAGCATAATAAAATCACACAAATCAGAATAAAATGAAACTAATCAGAACTATGAATACAATCTGAATTTGAAATCATGATAATAGATTAATAGTGATCATTTCCTTCCCTTTTTAGATAATTCTTCCCCTTTGACTTTCCCAATATGTATTGTACATTTTGGATCCCACTAACACCTTTAGTTTGTTATGCTATGGAGACAACACAAAATTCACCCTTGTGACTCTGGTCCATTACATCCATGAGCACTATTACCAGTTGCCTCTATGTACCTACAAGAGCCTTGAGGTTATCTTCCTTTATAGCTAAGTAGGTTTCCAACCCATGAAATCCCATGTCTTTCTTATCCATTCTGCAATTAATGGGCAGGCTACCCCTATTATTTTT